>JAANYP010002178.1:0-36215 GCA_020465985.1 Centrapalus pauciflorus | reverse complement strand
TTTCTGCACTTTTCTGAAAAGCAGACTTGTCTTCACATGTGCAGAACTTTTGTCTTTTCACTTTGTCTACTGTTGCATTGCCTTTAACTAATTTAGGAATGTCAACTTTGCGTCTTTCTTCCTTGTAAAGGCCTATTTTGATATAAGAAAAAGGTCTGTCACCCTTTTTCAAATAACCTTTGTCTTCATGTTACAGAACAGCGTGGGCAGGCTGAGCAGTTCTGTTTTCCACTTTGTCTTCGACTTTGTAAACTGATCTTGTAGTCAAAAAAAATACATGATGACTTGGAACATATCCATAAAGTGTTTAGGCCTGTTCACAAAAACAGTTCTGTTCACAAAGAACAGAACACTTTAAAATTGCCCAAGCTGCTCAACAGTGTAGAGCAGCGTAGACAGTTTATGTCCAGCCTGTTCAGCAGACAGAGCAGCTTGGACAAACTGTCTTAGTTGCAACACATGCAACATATAGAACAACTTTAGACTAATATTGCAAATCATTTTCAGGTTTCAATAAGACATATAACAGGCCTTATATTCAACCTTCAAATGCATCAACAGGTTTGATTATAAATCTCCCCCTCAGATGTAGAACAGGTTTGACTGAGGCCTTTTTGTGCCTAACATCTACATTCTCTGGCAAAGTGACCAAGCTTATGGCATTTATAGCATTCCACTTTTGATTTATCAAAAGATGGTTTGCCTTCTGTCTTGGCTTGAAAGTTGGCCCTACCAGTTCTTTTCAGAAATCTTTTGGCCCTCATGGTCAGCATTGCATGTTGCCACTTTAAATCCATCTCTTCAAGATCATCTGGATGAATTTGTTCCAAGTCTTCAACATTTAGAGCAAATAATCCATCATTGGCAACAAAGGCCTCATAGTGAGTTTCAGCAGAGTTGCCATCACCACCTGAGAAAGAATCACAGTTATTAGATTTTTCAGAAGATAGAAGAGCAGTATTGTGATTATAAGAAAAAGATTTCTTTTTAGCATCAATCTCAGTCTCAAACACTCTTAAACTGTTATACAGATCATCCAATTCTATCTCATCAAGAGTGTCTTTTGTTCTCCATTGTGCAGCATAGACTGTCCATTCTTCTCCAAGAGATCTGAGAAACTTTCTGTTGACTCATCTTGATCCAGATTGACCTTTGCACTTTCCAGTTCACTTATTAGTTTGTTGAACCTGTCAAAGATTTGAGTGAGGTTTTCATTCTTGCCACCAGAAAAGTTTTCATACTGCTGTTTCAAGAGGTCTTTTTGATTTCTCTTGGTACTGGCATTACCAGCAAACCTCTTCTCTAAGGCATTCCAAAGAGAGTGAGCAGTATAAAATTTTTTGAACTGATGTTGATAAGCATTAGGAATGGCTATTTGTAATAGTGTGAGTGCTTTCACTTCATTCATTCTAGCCTTCCTTTCAAGTTCAGTTTTTGGAGGAGTTTTGACTGGTTTTCCCTCATCATCAAGTTCTGGATCAACTACAAGAGGGAATTCAACAGCTTCCCATATGGCATAATCAACGAATTGAATATGCTGTTGAATCCTGAGTTTCCACATCTCAAACTCAGTGGGCTTGAGCATAGGCACTTTGAGTCCTTGCCCAGATCCACTGCTGCTATTTTCAAATTCCATTGTAAAAAGATAAAAAAAGTTTTTGACTTTGAAAAAAACAAAGATTAACCTGGTTTGAAAAACCTGATTTGAAAAACCTGGTTTGACAAACCTGGCTCTGATACCACTTGACAGGATCTAAAATATGAATTACCAAGACTAACTGATTTGAACTTATCAGAGTATAAATCAATAATCTTGCTTTGAATCAAAGTTTAATCAAGAAGTTTGCGGAATAACACTTAATTATTTTAACAAAAACTTTCAGAATCAATAATAAATAAACACATAGGAATTAATCAAGACTGTTTGTATTGCTGAATTCATCAATTACAATCACCTCTAATCTGTTTGATTAGACGAAGAACACAGACTGTTCTTAGGGTTTTACAACCTTAGAGGCTTAAGAAAACTTAATCAACAAAGCAATTACAGACTCAAAATATGCAGAAACTCCTACACAATAGAACGACCTATTCTCTGTATTTATATTGCTTCTTGATATGTTTCCTTGACGAACTATGACTTCTCTGATAGTAGATATGTTGGAATCTTCATGTAGATATCGTTTCCTGAAAATCAGCACTTTCTGTTTCTGAAACTGTTGAGCAGCTTGAATCTCTTGACAGCATGAACTGAGCAGCTTGAGTTGTTTTGCTCTGGCATCTTGAACTTTTACACTGGCAGCTCGAGTTTCTTCAACTAGCAGCATGAACTTTGTATTTACATGTAAAATCTACTAACAGTCTGAGAAGTCTAAACTAACAGCTTGAATGTACTTAAACTATTTCCCAACATGTCGTCATATACTATATGCTTTGCGTCTGATCGAAACGGATGACATCCCGGAGCGTTACGTTGTTAAACGTTGGACACGTAATGCGCTAAAACGTCAACTTACTATGGGGAATGAAGATTCAGTTGAACAAAAGACAAATGATCAAGTCATCCGTGAGGTGCACCATCTTTACAATGATATTTTTAGCTATGTTGTCAACGACGATGATGCGCTATGTTCTGTGTTGGACAAGCTAAAAGAGATGAAATCTGAGGTTGAACGTGTTTATAAAGGTAAAGGCATAAGATCCAAAACTGATGCAATACAACACCTGTTAGATGCACCGTTACCAACAGAAATTTCAATAAGCGCACCAAGAGGCATAAGGAACAAAGGTTGTCGGAAGAGGAAAAGAATGATTGGTGCATTCGAGAGGGCAGTTACAGTTGGTAACCGAAAAAAACGAAAATGCAAGATATGCAAGGAGCAAGCCCTACATGATTCACGCAACTGCCCAATGAAGTTTGCAGAAGACTAAACGCACATATTTAGTTGTTGGCCTTTTTTAATCAACTTACGTAATTGGTGTGATGAACTGTTATGCTTTCATTTGAATATTTTTATCTCAATTTCGTAATGTATTGTTTGAACTAAGTTTATAATCTTTTTTTGATGTCGCATCACTATGTAGTTTTTGAAATCATAATATTATAGCGCAACTTATAAAAAATTGTTTATCACTTCAAATATTTAAACTACTAGATAAAAAGCAACGATTTGCTTTTTTAAAAACAATGAGTCCATCTGCATGATTCGGTGCATGAAAACTTCATTATTTTCAATGAAATACACTTCTTTTGGGTAAAATACACTTCTTGTGATTCGGTGCATGATAACCTTTTTGTGGGTAAGTCATGGGTAAAATACACTTCTTGTGGGTAAAATACAATTTGGGTTATGCAATAAACAGGGGTTGTATTGCATTGTTTTTAGATAATTTTTATTTTTTTTAACGACAAATGCAAGAAAAACGAACAAGCAAATATTCTATTTGCTTAATTATTCAACATTTCACGCCCGGCCTCTCCATGTGACTGCATGAGTCAAATAAACGTGAAACATGCTCCAATATGACGATGAACAAACGGGCATCATATGGTAATCAAAATGTATCAAACTTTCAAATTAGCATTCAATTCTCATTATCTGATAGGTATGCACCAATATAATTATATTGAAACCGAACGGGAATCGAGAAGGTAATTAAAATGTATCAAACTTTTAGATTAGCATTCAATTGTCATTATCTCATAAGTATGCACCAATGTATTTTGACAAAAAATATCATCAAATACACCAATAACTTAGCAACCGTAAATTGATAGAATTCCCAGAGAATAGTCTAAAAACATCAAAATGAAAATGCTCACGAAAACACCAAAAAACAATTCACAACCTCGACAACAAAATCAACTTTCACAAATACTTATCAAACCTAATCTCTTTATTTATTTCCGCCTGTTTAGCTATCTTCTTATTGGTATCATTCGGGAGTCTGTCAAACTCTAAAAACTCATTGAGTAGTTTCTCTCGATGGTTGTTCAGTGGATGCATCAGTATCTTCGTAATGTATCGCCTCCTCAATTTTTCTAATTGAATCCTTTGTTTGGTGATGTTTAGTGTCAACCCATGATCCCATTGTTTAAGAGGTTTTGCCATGTACGTCTCCATGTGCCGCATGACGAAAACACCACAATCGATGTATTCTTTCTGTCTACCCCATGGTAAACATGGGTTTGTTGGTGTAGCATGCAATATACGCATGCCAGCAGGATGTCCAACTGATCCCAAATATCTTGAAAAAATCTTTTGCTGCACAATTACATACACATTGTTATATTAGGTGCATCAAGTGGCAGGGTTTCATCAACAATGTAGCAATACAAAGAGAAAATTACCAGAATTCTAATTACAGCACCATATTTGTCCTCGATGGTTACGTTTGCATAAATGTTGTCTAGGATGTGACGGACACCTTCTTCATATTGAAACAGACGACGTAAAAATGAAAATGATTTATAATGGGAAAGAATACCTGATGCACCATCACAAACATATTACACAAATCATACACATATACTAATCCATATGCATGAAATCACCACAACTTTTTAGAGTGAATTTGTACCAGATCAGCTCCCCGCAAGGTCCTCACTGACATGTCACCAACAAATGTATTTTGTACTTCAGCTTTAAATATGTCATATGCATCGTCTATCAACAACTTCTCATCCATAATCTCCTGTGTCTACGCATTGCACGACAGAAAACGTTTACATTTGTCCTAGGAGACGGTCGTGAATGTACGATGACAAAAGCAAAAAATAAAACTTACTAGACATTGTGTAGTAAAGAAAAGCCGGTGCGGTGAGTTTTCACTTCGGAATTGTTCTTCATGATTCAAAATAGTAACCCAACAGTCAATATACGCTCCTGGTATCAAACTCTCTAGTAGGTAACGATATGACACCATCTGTGCAGACGTTTCAAACACGATCTCCCTGAAAAGAACCAAAAGGTTGCTATTAGATGCTCTGAACAAATATATAAGGATTGCAAAGTATTCTTACACCGGATTCTTTTGCAATGAAAAAAATGTGCATGAAACTTGTCTTTCGAGTTTCGTCAGTTTCTGAGCAACATCCAATATTCTCTTGTGGAACGGTGACTTCATATACGTTGCAGGTTTAGTGTTCCGTTTTGGTCGTCTATCCGTTTCCGTCTTAACAATATCCTTAATTTCGTGCACGGTTGTTGGATGAACAATGGACAACGGTTGACGCGTAGTTATTCCAATCTCCACATCTCCAACATTATCTGGTTCATCTTGCGTCAACCCCAAACTGAACGATTGTATATCTGAAAGCTCTTTCACTTTCCTCATCTTCGCTTCGTTGTGCTGCATCACTGTCCTGTCTACGTGGTCAAATACAGTTTGTGAACACATCCATTGCCAATCGGCAACAATCGCATCCTGTTTGACACACACAAGTTTCACAAAACAAAAAATTTATTGAATAAGATATTTGTGCATCTGAATTGTACGACACAATTAAACGAAATACAGATCAAACATATACATGGCATTTTATAGCATTTTCAACATAAGATACCGACATAGGTGTGGATTTTCATTACAGACTGATAGGTTTTTACATAAACCATTCAGTTCAACATGACAATTAGCATTACCGACCATGCAGACATATGTTTTAGTTATCATTACAGACTGATATTAGTTTTATACAAAAAATGATGCAATTCATCAACATGTTTAGTTAGGTTTTCGAATGTCCTGCCTGTGCTGCCTCAACTACACTATCACGACCTTCCACCACAACATCCGTTGTTCTTTCCTTAGTTGTTGGTGTTGTGAATCCCATCGCTGACTCAACATGAACTCCTAGACGGACATACTCTTCCTTTATACAAGCAACCCACGAAGAATGCAACTCCTGAATTTCTGGTGCATCCGTGAAATGTTGAAATTGCGGTGCCAATTTCGATGCCATCAACTGTTGGATCGATTTCAAATCATCCACACATTTCCCATACATTTGAACATACTCCTACATTGTTGCATCAAAGAAGAAGCATGGGTTACATAACAATCATATTAACAACAAAATCATAAAATCCAATATATGTGCTATACTGATGTAGTGAACAGCATTCATTCTATTATGATTGGGGTGCAATACAAGTTACATTTATAACATTCAGTATGTGTTACATTCATACCGATGCAACACATTATACCTTTCCAGTTGAACATAACATATGTGACACAATTCAAATTAACCATAAATATAAGTTGCGAGTTGGAGTTCTAACTGTATGGTAGGTTCACTACCGGTTACCAACCCGGCACGTGTGGTCTCGTGCACAGCATCACCAATTGGTGCACCAGCACCCATCTGCTGCATGAAATTCAAAGTAAACACAACTATCGAATATCAAATTAAATATAAGTACAAGTTGCATGTCGGAGTTCTACCTTTATGGTAGGTTCATTATCGGTTGCCACCCCGGCACTGATGGTCTCGTGCACAGCTTCACCAACTGGTGCACCAGTATCCAACTGCTCATCAGATGCAACCGCACACAACTTGACATTATTATCCATAGCAGAATGTGCATCTATATCAAGGTGGATTTTTAATAATAGAAGCAACAAATATGGGTTGTACTATCCACTCAGTACCTACTGTAATTTAAAATACATATTGGTTTTTTAACGATGTATACATCACATTACATGATGTATCGTTAAGCTTACCATGCAAAACATCGGTTTTACGAGAAGATCCACTTTCCAACCTCTCATGCTCATTAATCTCTGCTATCAAGTCATCAATAAGTGCTTCGGTTTGCGTATCCAACTCCCTTACTTCATCCGTCGCATCAACTTGTTCCTCCACAAGTATGGTATCATGTACAACCTCAGCAACTGGTGCATCAACTGGTTTCAGCTTCAAAGATGCAACTGCACCAGATTGGAAGACAATACTCATACCAGTAACACATTTATACAGTTGCATTTTAAGCTTAATGTAATAAATATAGCCTACACTACTCAATAACTAGTTATGATAATTTAAAATACAATACGATTTTTCTAACGATTCATACAGCATGTAACATTATGTAAATTAAGCTTACCTGGCAAAACATTTGTTTTATCAGCAGATCCACCCTCCAACCCCTCATGCTCGTTGATCGATGCTACCGAGTCATCAAAAAGTGCTTCAGTATGCGTATCCATCTCCCTTACAACATCCATCGCATGCACTCGGTCCTCCACGTATACGATGCATGCCAGCCTCTCGGATACTACGGAGAAATTGTTTCTAAACTTATACAAAACTGATATTAATAATCATATATAAAAAACATATAAAAAACATTACATATAAAAAACATTACAAAACTGATATTAAACTGATATTAATAATTCAATTATAATATATTAATAATCATATAAAAAACATTACATGTTTTTTATGACGAAGCACGATGCACATTCTGCTCACCAAGACGTTTAGGCTTCTTTTTCATAGCCTCATCTCTCAACTCACTTAACAACAAATCAAGACCACAATCAGATTGATCGTCGTCGTCTGTATCTTCATCATTCTTGTCATCTGTTGCTTTTCCCCCACTTTCAGTTTCAGCTTCATCATCATCCTTCTCGCACAAATCAACCATTCCAAAACCCCCCATCTGTATTTCCAAGTATTCTCTTTCCTTCATCATTGACTTATCCCACACACTTAAAGGAGCAAGTCCTTTGTCCACCCTTTCGAGACCTTCACATATTGTGCGTTCCAGATATGCTATCTGCAAAAGCATATGTTGCATTACATATAACAGGTTATCATGCAACAAAATAATGGACTAAGTAAATGTAAATATGCATCATTTATGTATATACTAATACCGTTAGCAGTGTTAAAGGACCACTGAAGTAGCTACTACCATCCCGACGCCAACTATCCTTGCACGTCTTTAACGCATCAACCATGTATGTGCACCAGTCTAGATCCTTAACTACATCAAGCTTGGAATGCATTGGTGCCTTCGTGTTTACAAAACCTGATTTCGTGCCTTCAACCATTAATGTTGAAAACAAAACCAAGTAGTTCAGCTTGAACAAATCACCACCTTCACCTTTCATATCCTCAATCTTATCCTTAATTTTACTTGGGTATAACCTAAGACTTGCATCAAATTGTCCCTTAAACTTCTTCACAAATTTTTTCATTTCCTTTTTCCCGTCTAGTGGCTGCATCACTACTCGTCCCATAGGCAAACCAAATATCTCATGCACAAGTTCTGGTGTTATTTGTATGGACCAACGGTCTGTCCGTATAACACATTCTTCGGGATGAAAATTGTCGACTACCCAGTATCCAAGTCTAGTTGGGACCTCATCAAGGGCAAGAGATAATGCTAACCCAAACCCAATATCAGTCAACTCCTTTCTCTGGTTAGCTTTAAGAATATTGTTGCATTGCATTAGGGTCTTGGGTGAGCTTCGAGAAAGAATGACACTATACTTTGCCGCATCCACTGCCGTATTTCGCTTCCTTTTCTTGGTTACGACAGCATTGTCAACCTCATCTTTCACCCTCGAAAAACTCTTCACACACATCCTCTGCTTACCGGGTTCACCTTTTACCTGAATTGGCGCCTTACCTTTGTTGATATTGACTTTATCACCTGCTGATTTCACTGTTCCCCTTACTTCATTCATTACCTCCCTTTCATAGTGAAAATTGCTTGTGATTTCGTCATCTTCTTCCACGACATTTTTTCCTAAAAATGTAGTAATACATAGTTATCCCAAAAAATCAACTGTCACCCTGCATGATTTTGTCATTAACCAACATCTATGCATACATGTTTATGGTGCATGCCTATTTGCATCATTTTTCTGAAATTTGTATAATCACAAATGAAATATCAAAACACAAAAGAATCATAACAACCGCTATTAGTATTATATTGATGCATTACAATAAAACCATATATTTATTTTTTGATGCAGAATCAAAACTTAAAGTCTCATAACACATGCATCAAAGCATACATCATAACAATTTCACTGTAAACAAACTAAACATATGCAACAATCATGGTGAGCCACAAAACGTTTCACTAACATATGCTATCATATATGATGGACCATAAACGTTTCACCACAAATGGTCATGATCACTGGTATATTATCCATACCAGAAACAGTGCATAAAATCCATCAATTTCACACAATTCAAATCAAGAGCATGGGATATATATTAGGGTGCACCAACAAGTGGTCACCTATAATTCACAAATGATTGGTTCAAACCATTAGTTACAAAAAACACTGACTCAATTTAACAAATGAAATATCAAACACAATAGAATGATAACAACCACTATTCGTGTTTTATTGATGCATTACACTAAAATCATATATATATTTTTTAATGCATGACCTAAACTTAAAGTCTCATATAACTTTAACCCTTAATACAAAGTAAAACACAGTTGCTGAAGTTGATGCAGTAGCAACTGCACCATATTGTTTGATGCAGTACCAACAAGTGGTAACCTGCAGTGCTCCAATGCCAGGTTCAAAAAACTAGTTACAAAAAACACTGACTCAATTTAATGATTGGACCATAAGATTTGTATCAAAAGACAGAACCAGTGCAACTAAAGTAACATTAGACCAAAAACCTAGCAGATACATGTGATTTTTGTTTGGTGCAACAAAACAAAACACCACAAATGGTCATTATCACAGCACATTCTCCCTCTAAAAACTCACAAATGACTATCCATATGAGAAACAATGCATCAAAGCCATCAATTTCATATATACAACACTTAATACAAACACAACTAGTTGATCATAAAACTTGTTTCCAAACACCCAACAGACCATAAATCTTGTTTCCAGATAACAGTACACAACAAAACATCGATGCATCGACAACAGTTACTTCCAAACAACAAATAACACACATAAACTAAAAAAAAATAACATAACTAAAATAATCAATTTTGTTCCTGAAAAGAACTAAGAACAATCATACAAACCATTAATCATGCATAACTTAAAAATTTGCTACATTTTCTGCCCCCCTAAAATCAAAAACGATGCATTTGTTCTTTGGTGCATAAACTTACCTTTTTGTTGTGCAATCTCCCTTTCTACATCAGATATTGTCATTATCTCCCAAGAAGATGAACCCTCGTCGTCTAAAATAGTCAAAGGATTCTCAGAGGTGTTCGAAAAAGTTGATTTCAACTGAATACGGCTACTCCTTCGTGTTGGAAGCTTCATTCGAAAAAAAAAAATCATCAATAAACTTAGGGTTTATGTTTCATGCATCATTACAAGGATGCATTGTAAGATAGCCTATACAAACTGAAACAAAATGCACATGCATACCTCCGGTTCCGTTTTCACCTTCTTCTTCGTAGTTGAAGTTTTTTTACCCATGAGCACAAACCCTAACCTGAAGAATCAATAACTAACCGGTGAAATTCAAATTTTTGGAAAGGGAATCTCGCGAAATCACCTCCACAATGTTGCCAAAAATCCGGTTGAGAGATATGGAAGAGTTGTTAATTGAGGCCGCCGGATTCGGAGTTGAAGGAGACACGCGATGCACAATTACCAAGCTACCCCTCCGCCTCCCGGTGCATTAAAAAATAGTTGCACCTAAAGTTGGTGATATTTACCATCGTGCCACCGCGCGATTTTTTTAAAAGCACCAGATCGGACGGCTCTTGTTGCTTCTTCGAGGTTCTTCGGTGCATGCCGGTTCTCCATTGAACCCACCCCTATATATATATATATATATATATATATATATATATATATATATATATATATATATATATATATATATATATATATATATATATATATATATATATCTATATATATATATATATATATATATATATATATATATACACATAATATCATATATATATATATATATATATTACACACATATATATATATATATATATATATATATATATATATATATAATCAAATTAATTGATAATATACCATTAAAAAAATTAATTATATGATTATTGAACCATTATATCAAATAATAACTAAAACAACATATATAAATCTATATTAAAAGAGTAAATAGATGCAACTTGGCATCTAAGTAGAATGCCAATTGGGTAACCTGGAGGCGACACGTGTGATAATCTATAATTTCTATGTTAAAATATAATCAAATAAATTAAATTAATGTTGCAAAAAAACTTCCGCCTATTATCTTGGATTAATGTTTATAATATGGGTTTACAACGTCTTTCATTAGCTTCTTATCCAACCTTTTCAAAAATGTTAAAATAAATAATTAAATTGATTTAGCAAAAAGTGACTATTTACCGGATTTCTATAATCTTTTTATTTCTTCGTTAATTATTTAACTCTTAGTTATGTATTTTACCTTTAGTTACCTGATTTGTATATTTTAAATAATCTCTTTTTACAGTATGATATTACTATTATTTGTTGTTTTAACTAATTTTTAAATTTATACAAATTCTTAAAAAAAAATGTTATTGAACTATTCCGTGTAGTATACGGGTAATAAACTAATATATTAATATAAAAAATGTTTAGTGTCACGTGTCGTCTCATTAGCTCATCATATTTTCGTTATATTTATTTCAGTTTTATTTCTAATTAATTTGTAAACAATTACATTTAATTACTAATGAAAATTTAACTATCATTAAAAAGAAATTTAACCAAATGATATCAATGACTTTTCGATTTAACCTATAATTTAGTTCAAAATGATTTCTTTTGAATTATTTGATGAAACTTATTAGGTTAATATTTGAATATTAATATATATGTCGAAATACAACTAATAACAGGTATCAAATAAAAAATTATCAATTATTAAAATATATTCACACATTATATATATATATATATATATATATATATATATATATATATATATATATATATATATATATATATTGATTTTATTCAGGGCTGGTTAAATCATTTTCGAGGCCCCGGACAAAAACTTAAAAGGGGTTTATAATTATATATGTATTTCATAAAAAACAAAATTCAAGTAAAAATGATAAATAAAAAACACAAATGTTATAATTATGTAATATAAATTAAAAACTTTGACAAGTCAATAAGCTTATATAAACATTAATAAATCCAAGTATATATATTGGATTTTTTTTAAATGGACCCTTATGATTAATAGGCCCTGAGCAGTCGTCCGTCTTGACCTTGCTCAGGGTCGGCCATGATTTTTATTAATTCATGAATGGATCTATCCTATATTAATTATGTATTTTAACAAAATTCGTGGATTGAAGGCTCATTATTGACTTTTTGTAAATAAAAATTGTCATCTCATATTGATTTAAAAAGAAAACTTTACAGTGATAATAGTTATATATTTTATGTAATTTTTCAGTTAACATATAAGGATTTTCATGTAAAAAGTTATTTTTGTTAATAACTTAATATCATATGGGTTGATAATAACATAACAACAAATAAAAAAGTTTCAATATTAGTTTTATTTGTTTTCATATCATGTTTTTTTAGTATTATAATTAATGTCGTTTGAATGTTTTATCTATTCAAGTTTAGTAATAATATTTTATTATAATTATTATATAAATTATTTAAATATTTTATGATTATGTCTATTTTAAAAACAATAAATGTTTTTTAAACATACCACGTACATGTATTACCTGGATAATAAACTAGTTAACCAAATAAAACACATACAAGGTTTTATTTATTTTGCTTCTTTGAAACATAATTATAATTTTAGAACTTTAAAACAAATGCCTTTAATTTATGGGAGAATTGCACAAAAAACCTATAACTTGTCAGTTTTTTGTGGTTAAAACCTTAAACCATTTTCCGTTGCATGAAAACCCCCGAACTAACTAAAAATCAGTAAATCAAGGTTTTATCAATGGGTAACCAGTTGAAACTGGTTATTAATCGTACGTGGACCGGTAAATAACCTACGTGGAATAAATTTTAATTGTTGAAACGGATTGCCAAGTATTACACATTACTTAAACCTCCGTTGATAATTTTTCATTGTAATTTTTAAACGAGATTACATTATCAACGGGGGTTTAAATGATATGTAATACTTGGCAACCGGTTTTAACAATTTAAATTTATTCCACGTAGGTGATTTACCGGTACACGTAGAATTAATAATCGGTTTCAACCGGTTACCAATTGATAAAACCTTGATTTACTGATTTTTAGTTAGTTCGAGTTTTTTATACAACGAATAATGGTTTGAGGTTTTAATAACAAAAAACTGACAAATTTGAAGTTTTTTGCGCAACTATCCCTTAATTTATCTATATCAAAAGGTTTCCTAATTATTCCTACCAAAGGTTGTGTGCGTTTTATATATCTCCAAATTGATGTCCAAAACATTTCTATAAATTTCAACTACTCAATTCTTTGTCTTTTATATATAAAAATTCAGATTAATTTCTAAATTGAAATGTATTTTTATAAACAAAGTAATCAATATATATACTAACGCATAGTTTTAAACTAAGGTGTCGTTTGGATTGTTAGAATTTGTCACGGCAAGATTAGAAATTGACAGGATTTTGATATGATAAGATTTGAAAATGATTTAACTAATTAAAAAATGAAATAATTATAGAAAGCTTAATTTAACGGATTATATAATAATTGGGATAGAAGGAAGATGATTCAAGTTATATTTTTTTCTGGTTTAGTAAATTTTTTTATTAGAACTTGTTTTTTCAGTTTTTAAAAAACTCGGTTTACCAATTATAACCGGAGTTCAATAGTCAAACACAAAACTAGAAAAGAGATATTATACTAAGGACTTTTCTGGAAAAAAAACATTGATGGACAAAAACTTAAAAACTATGAAAACATGTTGGTTTTTTTTTTCAATAATAAACCCATTTTTTTAAATAAAAAAATAGTTAGCATTCAATTATTGGTTTTAATTTATGAGATTATAATAATTAGAAATACTTAGGCAAGTAGGGTTTTGTTTATAGGGGGATGATTCTTCAGGAACAAAGAAGACTCGTCTGGAAGTGGTCATTTTATGAGCCCCACTATCCCCATCGATATTATAAAATGTCATGCAACTTGCACAACTTGGATGTATTTTAATACAAAGTTGGTGAGATTACGTTTCTTGAAATAAAAAATAATAAAATGACCCACCCATTTGCAATGTTTATTTTTTACTAAGGTCCCTTAACTTTGATCATTGACAAATAAAGAAATTAATTAAGTATACTAAAAACCAAGTTTTTACCGACGTGAAAACAGACGGTCGGTGAATGGTTGGCAAATATCGCCTGGATAACGATCAACATCCAACAAATAGAAAAGTAAAATTGAAAATTTTGTTTATTCTCCCATTTCGTTGGTAAAAATATCGGTCGGTATAAGCATGCATTCGCCAGTGATTGGTCATTAAAAGTATCTATTTGTATAATAGCCGTCGTTAATTGGTTGTTTGAGTTTCTTTAAACCACATTTCCACCAAATATTGTGATGGAGTATTGACCGATATTTTTTCAGAAAAAATATGAAAATCATCGGTAACTAACCTCTACTGACCAAAATGTTTCCTACTGACCAAAAAATTTAACAGTCGATAACTACACTGTTTATTAGTAGTGGTAAAAAATTGTACAAGGAAAAGCATTTCTTGCTAATTTGACGTGGGATGCTACTGATACCCCTATTATTAGAGTGAGATTGTAAGACAAATATGAATGAGAATGTCAAATCATAGGATGATTAATGTTGAAGTAACAAGAAAATGGTGAACAAACAGTTTTAGTTACACACAAGAGACATTTATGTCAACATAGTATCCCTCACCATATTTTAGAGTGACGTAAGAAATACGCAACAAGGCTTTAGACTTGTATTGTCTAATGAACGCAACTTGTATGAAACTAAAAATATTTACATAAACATGTTATTCTTCAAATCAATCATTAAGTTAGATAATGAATTGAAAAACAATGTACAACATTAATATCTTCATTGATTTCTTTACATATCGTGAAATGAGTACTGAAATTTGAATATTAGCTATGGAAAATTTTGTTAACTCATTTGATAAGCCTACTGTAAAAGGATCTTATTGATCAATTGTTACAACTTTTGTCTTAGTTTTCTCAGTAATCTGTTCTAATGTCGATTTATAGTGACATAATTGATCTATCAGAATACTCAGTTTTAAGAGTAGTGCAATTTAGTTGATTACTACTAATTAAGATTGTAGATGATGAAAATGTTGCTAATTACTCATGTTATCAATTTGTAATTTTGGATACACTTTTGTCTTTTGACCTCTTCAATTTGTGAAGGTACTAAAATCTCAACTTGAATGAAGTAAATTCAAATATGTGAACCTCAAAGGCTTTGTTTAGCTATTACCCTTCATATAGCTTCTTATATATGTAAGTTCTACATAGTTATTTTCTTAAACATCAAATAGAAATACTATAAAATACTAACAACGTGAAACTAGAAATTGCAATGTATGAAAAAGAACATTCAATTCGAAGAAACAAAGGACAATGCCAAAAAAATCCCACTAACGAAACCGATAAATTAGAAACCAGCCTGACTCAAGACCAACACCAACCATCCAATTGAAAACGCTCGACAATCCGGATACATTAAGATCACCGTAAACACCTTTGTTGACATCAACATTCAATATCCTCCTTGTTTGAGCTTGAATCAAACTTTCATTATACTAAAAAACCATGATGTAAATAAATAAATTTCAGGTGACCGATAAAGAAAACATCATTCACAAATCACACTAAAGAAATCGTTAAAGAAAACAATATGACTTAAGACCAACACCAAACATTCAACTTAAAATGCTCGAAAATCCAGATACATTAAGATCACATTCGTAACACGTTTGTAGACATCAATACTCTTCTATTTAGGCAATATCCTCCTTGTTTAAGTTTGAATCAAACTTTCATTAACCTCAAAAACTATTACGCAAAGAAATAAACTTCAAGGGTCTAACATGCCGTCTTACAAACTTTGTGGTGTATAATTGAATTATGTATATCACTATTCCTACATGAATAATATATTTTTAAAAACAAATTGCTTAATATTTAATATAATTTAAATAAATAGTAAGACCAACAAGACATTTTGCTAAGGTCAAAAGTGTAATTTAACAATAACTCTTGTAAAAGGCCAATATGTATGGCCCTTAGGGCTCTCAACCAAGTAGCCAACTAGCGATATTTTAGTTCTTTAAAACTTTCAATTTCACCCCTCAAAACCCTACCCTACCATTTATAAGACCTTCCATCTCTCTAAGTAAAGAAAAATCAAGATTCAGAAAAACATCATAGTTTTGATCTTTATATAGATCAAAAATGCTTTCAAATCCACAAAACTCACCATCTTTTTTGCTTGATAGAGTCAATACAACCACCACAAGCGGCGGAGCTGGTGGCTGTGGTGGTAATATGTCACGGTCATCCTCCACCAGTCCGGTACCGGACTCCGTGGCCAGGTACCACACCCACCCAGTTGGTCCAAACCAGTGTTGCTCTGCCGTCATCAAACAAATCAACGCGCCGGTATCAACCGTTTGGTCCGTCGTCCGCCGCTTTGACAACCCACAAGCGTATAAACATTTCGTTAAAAGCTGCCACGTTCTCGACGGAAACGGAGACGTCGGAACCCTAAGAGAAATTCATGTCATCTCCGGTCTACCTGCCGCTAACTCAACCGAACGACTCGAGATCCTCGACGATGAACAACACGTCATCAGTTTCAGCGTCATCGGCGGCGATCATCGTCTTGCTAACTACCGTTCAGTTACCACCCTCCACCCTACATCCGCCGGAAACGGAACCGTGGTTGTCGAGTCTTACGTTGTTGATATACCGCCGGGTAATACAAACGAAGAAACCTGCGTTTTCGTCGACACAATCGTGAAATGCAACCTGCAGTCGTTAGCTCAGATCGCCGAGAACAAACTCCGGCTAAAGTGATCTGAAAATCAAGATTTACGTACAGAAAGACGTTTCAGATCGAAGACATCGAAAGATTCAATCGAGATCAAAAGTCAAAACCTTCTTATATATTTAGCTGGTATAAATTTTCTTCATAAAAAATTTTGTGAATCCATGTGACTTTTTCTTAATTAATGGTTAAATTTCTTATTTGGTTAATTGATTTGATTACGAAGAACATGATCTGTTAGTTTAGAAATTATGAGAATATGCTGATCGATCTTGATCTGCTGTTTTAACTTACAATATTTCCATCCATTTTTTTTATTTGGAAAATGATGAAAAACGTAATATTAAAAAAAAAAAAAAGAAATTAACAATCAATATTACCAAATTTTTCTAAGAGTAGAAACAATCATGATGTACTAATTTTGTTGAAAAAATTAATGGATTTTGATTTTTTAAACCGAAAAAAGATCATCAAATTTTATTGTTTTACTAAGAATACATAAAACTCAATTATTTCGATACCGTTTTTTGTAATTTGAATTTATGATAATTTTCCAGTCAAAAAAATTATAGCTTTATATTTATGTTACTTTTACTGATTATATATATATATATATATATATATATATATATATATATATATATATATATATATAATTTATTGAAATTAAAAGATTATTATAATATTCATAGAGTGATTCGAACAACACTAAAGATTAATGTAAAATTAATTTATTACAAATAATAATGTAGTATTTATTAATATCAAGTATATTATAATAATTTAATAATATAATTTGAAAATAAGAATTTATTTTTGAGTTTATATAGTTTAATAAAAAGATAGATAATTTACGGGAAGAATATTCTTAGCTATAATATTTTCTTTATAATTGGTAAAATTTAGATGGTTGAAGAACGTCTTAATTATAGGTTTGTGGTCAAAACCCATTTATTAAATTCTCTGCAGGCATAAAATTAAAATTTATTAATTTTAATTTTTCATATTCATGTTAATATTAGTTTTAATTTTCCATATTCTTATTAAACTCTAGGCATCGCGCATCGCAGTAAGCAATGTAGTTAAAAAAAAAAACTTGTTTTTTATATTATTAAATTAAAAACTTTCATAAATTTTGAAACAAAAATCGTTCGGTAGTATGGTCTAGCCGTGATACGATATATAACAATCGTTCGGTAATATGGTCTAGAAAAATATAATTGATGATGTTTTTAATATTATGAAACATATCCGCCAATAAATTCTTGATGGAATTGGGTTCTTAATCTTGACGATGATGCAATTACTTTTCTTTGTTTTTAGACATTGTATCTTCGAGCATCATGGTAGTTTTTTTAATTCAATTATTTGGTGGGCAAGAAAAAAGGTTGTATAAATCATAAATGGATCGAGCAACATTGCAATATTGCATCGGTTAACCCTTCTTCAGCAACATTACTTGTTATTGCCCTAAGCCACATCTTAATTAGCGTTATGGTTCTTAGAATGTCGATGGTAAGAATGCAATGGCAAAGTTGAGTGGTAAGGCATGTACCGCTACGTGTGTTGAATTCGGTCAAGATTATGATATTATGGGGTCCAAACTAGTCTTTGTTACAAAAGACACATCGATCGGGTTGGTTGGATTGAAATTGTTTGCAACTACTAATTTAAATTTAGTATTAATAGAGAAAATTAAGCTTAGTGTATCATTAAGATTATTATAGTTGCTTGAACTATCCTATTTTAAAAGTGATGTACATATACTTCATTATGAAATTTGATAATTTCATATATATCCTTGTAAACCTTTTTCTTATTACGTATATATCCTTACAAAGTTCCTTATTACGTATATATCATTCTAAACCTATAAAACCAACAAATATATCCTAATATTTAATTAATAATTATTAAATCATTTAGAAAATACGAAATATCATTTTCTTAATTTATTTATTGGTAAATCCCTAAATTACCCCTTTCCTATAAAATAAGATTTTTTAATGTCTTATAAGCATTTTTTTTGTCACAATTTAATTATTACAAGCTAACTTTCTTAACTTAATAGACGAAATTTCAGTTTATTAATTGGTTAAAGGGTCGATATACGGTTAGAATAAATACCGACAATATTAAGTTCCTAGTGATATGAGATCCTTCCTTATATTGGTTGCTACGCACTTCCTTCTCATACACACATCACGCATGCACAATGACCACACAGAATCACAACACATATATATATATATGACACACACATACATATATATGTACACACACTCATATATATAAGCATAACGATATATATACATAAAAGAGCATCATATATACACGCACAACCATATATATACATAACAGAGCATCATGTTAACACACATAAAGGAACATCATATATATATAAACAGAGCATCATATATATGGGTGAGTTCAATGGAGAACCTCTATGCATCGAATAACCTTGGAGAACCACAATGCATCGCTAGAAAATTGTAATGCATCACGTAGAAATCGATGCATCACACGAGATTTTGATGCATCACGTGGAAATAATGATGCATCACGGAGAATTGTGATGCATTTATGGTGGTGCATGGATGTTCTTCAGGGTTCTTCGATGCATGGAGGTTCTCCACTGAACCCACCTATATATATATATATATATATAACAGAGCATCACCGCCATCATGGATACACACATAAAAACGACAATGACAATAACGAGCATCAACGAAATCATATACACACACAATAGAGCATCAACGGAATCGAAATCAACAATGACGATAAACGAAAATCACGATTACGAAAACGAAGTCTGGAGGAGTCGTTTTTGTGCGTCATGGAAGGAGAAGAGGAGTCATTGAAGGTCAACCCGATTAAGAGGAAGGAGACGTTTCAATTTTGCAATTCCAGATTATTTTGTCAAGCATGGTTAGGGGTAATTTAGGAATTCTTTAATTAATAAATTAAGGAAAATAGTGTTTTATATTTTCTAAAAGATTTAATAATCATAATGTCACATTCTTGTTTTAAACATACTTGCTTAATCCCAGGGTTAAATAACAATTGTCATAACCATTATAATAAGTTTAAAGCTTGCATAAAGCTAAATAAAGGATTACAATAAGTCATGCACTACACGTGCTACAAGGTTACAGTACTAAATTGCTATTACATCACAATATAAATAAAGGCAGCTACCCAGATCCCAAAGCAACTCAATACTATACCACAAGCTGAATAGTGAGCTAAATCATCTGGGTTGATCAGAAAAGTAGACCTAAGAAGATGGTCCAGCTTGCTCTTTACCTTTGCCTGTAAAAATTGTTAGTAGCAACTGTAAGCTAATTGCTTAGTGAGTTAACAGAAATTCAAGATGCATGTAAGATATGTGGCTAAAATGGAAAGTGCCTATAAAGGCTGCAAAGTTTGCTTGCTTGTAAATGCTTATACCCAGAATGAATGCTTGCACAATTGAGACATTGCACGCTGGGAAGGACATGCCACCACTAGGGTTACCGCTGACTGATGATTAATCTGTGATGCGGGGCTAGCTACCCGCATAATGCTTGGGGATAGTGGTGTGCATCAGAATTGCTTGTTGAAATGTAAAATGCTTATGAAATGCACAAAGAAACGCTCAAACAAAGCTTGCCGTATAAAATGCAGAATAATAAACAGATAGCAATAAATTATGCACATTAATAGATCAGATGTAAGATCCGGCTAAGCTGGGCACCGCCTGTACCACAGTGTTCGCCTTCACTCACAAAAGTCTATTGAAGTCCAAAGAAGACATATAGAAGTAAATTATGTCTCAATTACATAAAATACATGCAAACAAGAATAACTGTTACTCACTGTACTGAAAATGCTCTGAAATGCTTGCACTTGCTTATCTAGACTTTAACTCTGGCTTTGCACTATTTCTGAAGGCTGTCTCTTTAATTAAGCTTTGACTCGTAACCGAACTATTACGCTTTAATTTAATATTGTGCGTGCAACGAAGTGTCTGTAATTAATATTACAGATTATATAATAAATTAATACACTTGCTTAAAAATTTAAAGTACCTTGAATTGTAATTTATTGCGAAATGTTTTGTAGATTTTAAATAAAATTAAGTTTGACCAATGGTCACTTAATTGATCCATCAAACTTATATATATATATATATATATATATATATATATATATATATATATATATATATATATATATATATATATATATATATATATATATATATATATATATATATATATATATATATATATATAGATTGAGGTTCAATTGAGAACTTTTACGCATCGAGGTTTCTCGAGGAACTTTTGTGCATCGGATAATCTACCAAGGGTGCACAAAGGGCATTTAAGGAAAACTAAAGATATGATAATTAATTTATATCTAAAAGTCATTAAAAGACAATTAGGAGTTACATTTTGAATTAAAATCTCATATTAACTACATTCCTAATTTTCCTCCCCATGTATCTATCTATCTATCTATCTATCTATCTATCTATCTATCTCTCTCTCTCTCTCTCTCTCTCTCTCTCTCTCTCTCTCTCTCTCTAATCGTGTTCTTCACTATTTTCATAGTGATGATGATTTGAAGACGAAGATTAACGATGAACAACGATGATGATGAACATGAACAAGAGATGCAACCGATGATGATTATGAAGAACACGGTGCATAGATGGATGATGAATGATTAATAATGAAGATGCATAGATGGATGATGAACAATGACGATGCATAGATGGATGATGAACGATGAACAACGAAAAATGATGATGCATAAATGAATGATGAACAATGACGATGCATAGATGAATGATGAACAAGTTTAACACTATGCATAGATGAATGAAGAATATGAACGACGAACACGATGCATAGATGAATGATGAACAAGTTGAACACGATGCATAAATAAATTTGTGTATTTTTTTTGTTAAATGCATCTTTTTTTTAACACGATGCATAAATAAACACGATTACGATGAAATGCATCGATCTCCATCATCTTTTTTTGAATTTGTGTAATTTTTGTTAAATTTGGAAATGTATCAATTGAATTTATTTAGCATTTATTATTTGATTATTTGTTGAAATATTAAATTTAATGAGGTATACACATTCCCCAAAATACCCTTCGTTGTTTGTTTCTATAATGCACAAGATGCATCAAATTGTCCAACTATTTACCCTTTTGCCATTAATCTAATCCATACAATTTTTTGATCTAATGGATGATATGGGTACTTTTGTACCTCGGTGCATAAAAGTTCTCAATTGAATCTCCCTATATATATATATATATATATATATATATATATATATATATATATATATATATATATATATATATATATATATATATATATATATATATATATATATATATATATATATAGAGAGAGAGAGAGAGAGAGAGAGAGAGAGAGAGAGGTTCAATGGAAAACCACCATGCATCGGAAAACTTGTGAAAACCGCACTGCACCACCACAAATGCATCAAATTCCCCGCGTGATGCATCAAAATCCCGCGTGATGCATCAAAATCTCGCGTGATGCATCAAATTTCCCGCGTGATGCATCAAAATCTCGTGTGATGCATCACCTTATTTACGATCATGCCACCGCGTTTTTCATGAAATGCACCAAATCGGACGGTATGCGTAGGTTTCCATAGTTTTCAGGTGCATAGTGGTTTTCCATTGAACCCACCCCTATATATATGTGTGTGTGTGTGTGTGTGTGTGTGTGTGTGTGTGTGTGTGTGTGTGTGTCATGTATTGCTCACATACACACACATGCACATGCGAAATTAATGAATCTTTATATAAATTGTTGGGTATTGTTTCGGTACAAAAGTAATTACCGAAACCTTTTTGTTTCGGTAGGTATCTGTACATATATATATATATATATATATAGTCTCAGTGGAGTGTGTTAGTTTCGGTAGATTTTAAAGATTACCGAAACCTTGAAGTTATCCCCAAAAGTTTCTGTAGGTTTTTGTCATTAAAGGGGGTTTTGGTATTTAATATGGGTCTCGGTATAGTGTGGGTTTCGGTGGGTCTATGTAGTTTCGGTATTATTACCGAAACTAGTTGGAGTTTTATATAAGTTTCTATAGTTTGCAAGTTTCAGTATGTGGGTATAGTTTCAGTAGGTTGCATGAGATGGGTTTCAGTACTATATAAGGGTTTCGGTACATCAAGGGATTACCGAAACCTTATAGGGGTTTCGGTACCTCTCTTTCATGCAAACACACATATACGACACACACTGCACACTATTTCTTTTCATTTTTAACAACAATTAAGGAGTTCAAAGAATGTTAAATGTTCTAAAACTTCAAATCGGTACATGGCCGAAGGCCAAAATTGCATTGTTGGTTCTATTTTTTGGCCACTTGTACCGTAACCCACATAACACACACAGTACACACACTAAAGCTTTGAGTCATGAAATTACCTCAAGAATCTTGCAAATCCTTGTCGGATTGGTGATGGCTTGATGTTGTTTGAAGGATTTATTGATTTTAAATCTTGCTTTTGGTTGCAAGATTTGGTGATGTTATAAAGGTTGTGTGGAACTGTGGGTTGAAGAAGAAGAAGAAGCAGGGAACAAGTTAGGTGATAATGAGAACTAATTTCTCATTTAAGTATTTATATTTTCCCAAAATTTCAAAATTATCACTTTAGGCAATAAAGTTTTCTTTATTTGTGTATTTGTATTTAGCTTTAAAATTTGACAACCAACTTTTTATTCATTACTTTCTCTTAATATTTAGCACTTAAGAAATAATACATAAATATGAAATTAACTTTATAATTTCCATTACTTTATTGCAATATGTAATACTTTATTTCATATTTATCTCAAATTACATCATAAAAGATAAATTGCCACATAATCGTATATGTTAGCAAGCAAGGTGTTATACATAAATTAGATTTTTGGATATATTAGTGAGCTTTAAAGGTTTAAAAGAATATATATGTAATAAAGAAGTTTGTAAGAATATATATGTAATATGAAAGGTTTACAAGGATATATATGAAATTCTCCCTTGTGAAATTCATTTTATATATCTTTCTTAGACAAAACGATATATATCAAGTAAATTACAAAAAAAAAAAAAAGTCAACCACATAATCAATATAACACATTACATATAATAATGTAAATCAAATAATCAATATCCAAAAAGTCAAAATGTAAAACCTTAACTAACAATCCATATCCATATCTATATATAAACGAGAAATCATATGTTTATAGGAAATAAATGAAGATATTCATCCATCAATCTCTGAGATGGATGGTTAAGATGAAGGAGAGTAGATGCCAAAAAAAGATGAAGCACTTGAGATTTTAGAATTAAAGGAAGAGCATATATTTGTTCATACGCTCTTCCTCTCACCTCACATAAAAAAATCATTTTACAGACAAACACTTTCTCTCTTTCACATACGTTCTCCACACTCTTTCTACCATCTCTTTCTATGTTTCTCAATATACAGTAAAATCCACTAGCACAACACACCACCATTGGCCTCCTTCATTCTTCTCAATTGTTCTCTCTCTACCAGTGATGATGACGATGTATGGTTTCAAAGATTGAATCGAAGCTACGATTGAAGGTGATTTATCAAGACGTGGGTTTCAAATTCTAGGTTTTTTTAGCTGATAGATCCCATATAAAATGTTACCAAAGAGCTTTTTGGTGTTGAATAATGAAGTTTAACTATTGAATCATATGGTTATAGTGTTGAATCGAAAACATTTATCAAATAAAATGTTGAATAAAGTATACTGACATAAGAGACTTGTTGAATCAAACAACTTAATTGTTGAACCGTTATGTACATTTGTTGTATCAACATCTTACATGTGTTGCATCAATGTTACATGATTTGTATCAATGTTTACATTTGTTGTATCAACGGTTACATGTGTGGTATCGATGTTTACATGTGTTATATCTGTCAACGAATATGTATGTTGTATCAAATTTTAAATATTGTATCAAAGAGTTCAAGTGTTGAATCACAAAACTTAAATGTTGTATCAAAGAGTTCAGGTGTTAACCACAAAGCTTAAATGTTGTATCATATAATTCATTTGTTGCATCAAACAACGTGGTAACATAAATGTTGTGTATATATATATATATAAATATATAAATATATATATATATATATATATATATATATATATATATATATATATATATATATATATATATATATATATATATATATATATATATATATATATATATGTTGTATCAACACTTGCATTGTTGTATCAAATTGTATTATGTTGTACCAACAAACTTGAATCACATAAGATGATTGTTGTATCAAAGAGTTTAATGTGTTTAATCATAAACTTTAAGTGATGAATCAAATAGTAATGTTGTATCACAAAGTTTAAATGTTGTATCAAAAAGATCAATTGTTGAATCATAAAGTTTAAACATTGAATCAACGTCCAAAATTAAATGTTGTTTATCCACGAAATGTTGAATCAAAACACACCATACACACACACACAACACCACACACCACACCACAACACAACTTCACACACATGCTATATATATATATTATATAATTATAATATTATATATATATTATATATATATATTTTTATCTACAATTCTACATTAAATGTTGAATCATATAAGCAAAAAAATATGTTGCAACTTTTCAGGTTAATAGAAAGAAAAAGACAATAATGCAGTTAAAAGTCAAAATGAAACGATTGGTCAGAAATCCTTTTTATGTTTCTCAGGAATATTTAATTTCTCAAATCATATTTTACACACACACACACACACATTGGGTTCAATGGAAAATCAATGTGCATTAGGAAACCATAGGAAACCAACATGGTGCATAAACAATCTGAAATGCATCAACAAGATTATTCATTATAGGTATATTCCTTTTACATTAATTTAGTAGATTTTAAAAATGAAATTTAATACTAGAAAGTATTATAATTACTCTACTTGCCGACTTTGATGGGATTTAACAATTAAACAAAATTGTTATTTTTACATGGAAAGCAGATGAGTTTCTATTTTGACATTTTACATGTTTACCATTTTGCCCCTATGCACACCTATGCCTCGATCCGATGATGCATCCGAAAAGTGCTATTAATTATATCATTGCCACCTTGTTTTTTTAATGAATGCATCAGATCCAATGGTTGCGGTTGGTAGATATTGGTTTCCTATGGTTTCTTGGTGCACATTGGTTTTTCATTGAATTCACCCCTATATATATATATATATATATATATATATATATATATATATATATATATATATATATATATATATAGAGAGAGAGAGAGAGAGAGAGAGAGAGAGAGAGGGAGGTTCAATTGAGAACTTTTGTGCATCGAGGTACAAAAGAACCTATATCATCCATTAGATCAAAGAATTGTATGGTTAGGTTAAATGGCAAAAGGGTAAATAATTGGACAATTTTGTGCATCTTGTGCATTACAAAAAAAACATGGAAGAGCATTTTGGGTATTGTGCATACCTCATTAAATTTAATATTTTTAACAAATAACTAAATAATAAATGTTAAAATAAATTCAATTGATCACTTCCAAAATTAACAAAAGTTACACAAATTCAAAAAGAATGACGAAGATATTGATGCATTTCATATTAATCATTCAATTCGTGATGCATATCGGTCTTATATATAGAAAATCTATACAATCATGATGCATCGCTGTTAATCATCATCTTCATATTCATCATATATCATCATCGCTCATCATCTTCGTATTCATCGTTTATCATCTTCGTTCATCTATGCATAGTGTTCATCATGGTGCATCGTTGTTAATCATCAACATCATTGTTCCAATTGATGCATCAACGTGTTCATCATCATCTTCTTCGTTCATCGTGTTTTTCATGTTCATCGTATTGTTCATCATCGGTTGCATCTCTTGTTCATCATGTTCATCATCATCGTGTTCATCATCATCGCGGTGATGGCGGCGGCTGTTGGCGAGGTTCCTCGATGCATATGGTGGAGAGAGAGAGAAAAAAAAAGAGAGATACGGTGGAGAGGTGGTTACAACGAAGGTGATGGTGGTGGTGGTGGTGTGGTGGACACGGAGGGGAGAGAGAGAGAGAGAGAGAGAAATAAATAAAGAGAGAGATATTAGGAGGTGGTTACTTTTTTTGAATATTTATTCCTTATTTATTTCTAATTACCTATTATAATTAATTCTATATATTTAATTTTATATATTCAATATTCCAGGAATACCCTTAGTGCACCCTTGTTTGAATCTTTGGTGCACAAAAGTTTCCAGAGGTTCCTCGGTGCATAAAAGTTCTCAATTGAACCTCTATATATATATATATATATATATATATATATATATATATATATATATATATATATATATATATATATATATATGTACATATATATACATATATATATATATGTACATATATATACATTATATATATATACATATATATATATATATATTATATATATACATATATATATATATATATATATATATATATATATATATATATATATATATATATATATATATATATATATATATATATATATATATATATATATATATATATATATATATATATATATATATATATATGTATATATATCTATGTATGTATGTGTGTGTATGTATGTATGTATGTGTATCTACACTACTATATAAAACATTTACATGTATGATCTTAAAACAAGTTATAATGCATAATGTACAACTAAATATAGCTTCTTTCTAATTTTAAGAGGTACAAATTAATAAAGCTGAAAGTACAACTTTATAAAGCATGCAAATCAGCTCTTTTAAATGATTTTATTGAGTTATGTGTAGACATTTATTGCAAGTTTTATTGGACGTGCAACTTTAAGGACGATTTATCTTTTCATTTCCTGCACAATCTTCTAAAATTAGATTAATTGACTCATTGTTTACCAAAGGGAATTTTGAGCGTCGATTTGGGGGCCTTGGCGGTCATAATGACCCATACAGGCCGTCAAATATAATTGTTCTACTTCGCCGCCTGTTTATCAGAACCTAACAAGGTTGTCGGAAAGCAGATATACGACTCCCTTTCATTACGACGTGAGTTTATCTGTGCTGATATTATCTAAATTACTTGAAATTTTGATTCTTGATCGAGTCATTCGTTTTTGAAATGCATCTGTCTTGCATTTCATTCTACTCTGATTATTGAAATGTGTCACAGTTCGGTGTTTGTTCATTTTACTTAGATTTACGCATCCTTGTTTTGTTTCTTGTAAGAACTTAGGGAGTTTGATCTTCTGATTCCTAAATGAGCATTTAGGATTATGTTTGTTTTTTAATTTTATAAATATCTTTGAATTGTTACTATAACATCCCTTAATGTTATACGTGTCTTTGGCTTGTGTTGGACATGCTAAAGCTAAAGCGACAATGGCTTCCTCATCAAACATAAATCCACCAAAACCAAAGCAGCAATGACAAGTGAAACAAGAAACAAGGAATTATTTAGAGCTCCAACCTGATGTAGTGGCCAATATACTTTATAGAATTGGTGTTAATGAGATTCTTGAGAACGCACAGAAAGTGTGCACTGGTTGGCTTAAAATCTGCAAGGACCCTGGCATGTGGAAGGTCATTCATATGGACAATTATTCAGATTTACATTTAAAGCTCCCTGGTGTCTATTTTACTAAACACATATTTTATAATAAAAATGGAACTAATCCAAACTAAAACTAATAGACAATAGACAAGTGTAACCTATCGTATAGTAGAATAGTTTAGGTAAGAACCGAGTATCGACCTCAGGGAAACGATGCAGAATGATGATAATAAGTCTTTGGTTACTAATTAATCATGGACAATAAGTAGTTGTATCTAAATAACTATTATAATGAAACAAATGAACTAGCTTAGACTATGAAGCAGAACAAACAAAAGCAGTGGACACTTTAGTGTCAAAACAATGCATTCACTTAGAATCAATCCCCCTAGTCTCGATGATAGCATTTAAAGCCCGATATTGAATTTAACTCAATTGATTCCTTAGCCAATTAAACTTCCTGGTCAGGTTATTTAACTTAATGAATATCGAAAAGACACGTGAAGTTCTTCACTATATCCACCTCAAAACATGCAATTAAAACACAATCACTTTGATTATTGAAGTTATATGATTAAGACTAATCCAAGTTACACAAGATGGTTCATCTCAATGTAACTTCACTTGTAAAGTCATAAACTTGAAAAACCATAACAACTTCTTTTTACCGGTTCCGGTTTCAAGAAACGATTAAATGGTATAACAATTAGTCAAAATAAATATTCAAAACAAAAGGCTTTCGCCACAAATTGAATTGACTATCTATTGAATATTAATGAAATCCCAAGTTTTACTAAACAAATGTGACCAAATAAACCAATGAAATCAAGAGAATGATTGAATCCAATAACGTTATCATCTAAACTATCATCTAAGTAAATGCAAAAGAAAATCACCCCATGGTTAGGGTTACCATCATCTCAATCACAACACTAACAAAAGAATCCATGAAAGATACCAAACCAATGTTAGAATGATGAATGGAGAAGTCGGATTCGTAAGATTCTTCAACTGTTCTTCACAAAAAGCATCTCTTGATGCTTGGAATCGTGTTTCCCCCTTTGCGTTGCTCTCCTCCTTCCTTTCTTTCCAAGCCGTCGTCTCTTCCTTCAAAAGCTAGGGGTTTTCCCCCCTTAATTTCCCCCCTACTTTCCTTTATTGGCGTGCGCTCAAGGTTTGATTTCCATGGCCATGTTTTCCATTAAGCAGTAGCGCTTTTATCTTCAAATCCATGGCCATGGATTGTCTTTCATATGCAACAGTGAGCGTTCTCTTCAAATCCATGGCTTGTCTAAATTCCATGGCCATGGAATGTTCTTCTTTGTATCCAATAGCTTGATAGTTTATCAATAAATCTTGACATTGCATCTTTCGTTTTACTTGATTTGCAAATGTCCGCTACAGACCTTCAGAAATAAAGTTATTTCATTTCAGTATCAAATTCGAAAGTTTAGCTATCAAAACACACTTAAATGAGGAAGAAATGCCAAGAAAAATATGTATAAAATCAACAATATCACTCCCATGGCTGCATACTCCTTTTGAATACTTGAGGGATATGAGTAAACTTGCTGCGGATAGAAGCCAGGGCCAGTTGGTTGATCTCACCAATGTGGGCTTCTGTGATAATGAGCTTTTTGAGTATGTTTCTGATAGGTATGAAGCCTTATTGTTACCTCTGCTTTATGCATTTGTTCTTATATTTTATCAAAGCCAATATTTTTGGGCATTAGTCGAATGACTTTTTGACAATATTACTTATCTTTTTATATTTACAAACTGAGTATGTGGTCTTATAATTTGTTTTTTTTTTTGAGAAAATGTGTCAGGTATTTAGTTATGATAATATTGCATTGAAGATCTGGTTTTAGTTAGATAAAGTTAGATAATATATATCATCTAAGTTCAATTTTGTTTCTTTAGCAGATCCAAACAACTAAGACATCTTGAAATTGCATGGTGTGATGGTATAACATGTCAAAGCTGGACTAAAGCTTTAAAGAAATTTTCATTATTAGAAGAACTCAACATTTGCTCACAGAAATTTCTTTACGTGTTTCAAAGATAAGTTGGTGTGGTAAAGGATCATGGCAAAGATAGTTTTAGGAATCAAGATAGCAACTAATGTCCACTAACTGTTGTTTTTGCTTCAAGATAGTTTTGGGAACGAATAAATTATTATCCGTTCTAAAGATTGTTTTAGGTAATTTTGCTTCCACTCTTACCGATCAATATAACCTCAACTTTGCTAAATCCCCAATTAAATAGGTATTTGTTTCTAAAATTGCTACAAAATCAAATAGACCTTTTTTGTTTCTTAATCTGCTACAAAATCCAAGAATTTTTTCAGCCATGACAAGGTATGTTGTTCTGCCAATCAATCAGATTAACTGATTTTTTAGGCTGGTAAGAAATCATGAGCTTCTTTAGATGAGGCGTATTGTGGATAAATTTGTTTTGGTTTTAAGACAAAATAACTTTGTTCACAATCGGTCTTTAGTTTTGGTTTTAAGACAAAATAACTTTGTTTTTCTTGTAGGTTCTGATGTTGGGTTCTATTTGGACAGGCTTCTTAAACTTATAGAATTATCTTTGCAAGGTATTCTTTTCAATTAATGTTTTCTTGCTTGGGTATGGGGATGGTTCGATTTAGTTGCATTTTATTTCCTTATATGATTGATACAACATTTTCTTGGATAACATGCAGCTTCTCTTCAAATCCCAACCTGGTGAGATGTTGACCAAATTATTTTGTAGCACCATAAGTTTGCAAGCATTTATTGCAGATTACTAACATAGCTGGAAGAATGCAAGGAGAAAACTCTAGATGATATTATTTCAGGTTGCAACCATATTTAAATTTATATGAATGTGTTCTTTAATATGGTTCATCACTATTCACATGACATGGAAACAAGAGTACTATTGAGCAACACACTATAGGTAGAGGAAGTCTACAAGTATGGCTAAATTATGTATATTCTTTTATCAAAAGATAAAGGAAGTCTACAAGTTTTCACAAGATGATCTTTTGATGGAGGATATCTTGATTATGGATACTCATGATAAACGGTTCAATTGGTTTGCTAAGTTGGTAGACTCTAAGGAAAAGTAAAATGTATGTCGCCGCTTTCTGCAGGTCTCTAAGGTTAAAAGGATTCGTCTTTGTTTATAAACATTGATTAATGGGAATCTCTTACCCAGTGAAGTCTCCTTAACATGGTAAATATTCATCATTTTGAAGTGTGAATAAAATGAGGTTGCAATCGTTTTGCTTGGGAATCTGTAAAACTTAATATGTACTACATAGTTGCAATTTTTTCTAGTCACTATGTTTTTATAATGTTCTATAGTTATGTCCATGTGTTTCTTTCCATTATAGCATGCTACTAATGTTACTTTCGTCTATTTTTGTAGCAAAAACTATATATCTTCATATATGGAATACCATGAGTCAAACAATATAAGCAACATTTTGCAAATGAAGACTAAGACATTTTTGTAAATATACAAGTTTGATTTGGTACCTTGAGGTAGCTTTCTACCCACTCAATATGGTTGATAGAAAATTATTCTAGTTGTTAGGTGCTATTCTGAGAATAAAAAGTGGTTAATTCATTGATGTTGCTGATTTTTCTCTCAATTTTTTTGTTTATAATTAATGCTGGTGATGTTCAGCTATAGAAGTAAGTTACTTTAATCAAAACTTGTTGGATAATGAATGATTATCAGGTCAATCTGATTGATCAAATATGAAATGTGTGTGTTGCTTTGATGTTGAGACCTTATCCTGTCAAAGCAAGAAGATATGATTTAAACCATACTTGAATCACTCACTTATAATTCTGAGAGTTCCAACTTCAAGTGTTAGATTTGCAGGTTTATTCATTCAGTTTAGTAGATGTTGAAAGGAATTATTTGTCTATCGATAGGCAGTATTCTAGGTTATTTACTTCATAATTGTCCAAGGTATGCTATGATTCTGCATCTACTGATTTTTTTTCTGAATATTCGACATTAACTCGAGTGCTAAATTGTTGTAGGTGATTGTTAATGGGTCAAGGGAGAATCTTAACATTCCTTTGAATGTCTGTGTTAGGTATGTTGCCATTGTTTGTCTTCTTTCCTTATTTTCTATTGCTTTTTTTCCTTTACAATATCTTTTGCTTATGCATGTGTTTGTAGTGTGCCTGTCACTATTATTGCTTATATTCACCTTTAAATATCTTTTGTTTACGCACGAGTTGCCATCAAAATTCCAAATTGAGAATCAAAACAAGTTTACAACTTAATTTAAACCCACATGTCTTCAGCTTGTGCTTAATTGTTGATTCTAGCAAGTGTTTTTGTTTAAATTGGAAATCAATTCAAAGACCAAGAGACTTAGTCTCAGTCCCTTGAATAGGTTGTTGTTGTCCAAGAACTCGTAAGGGGGGGGGGGGGGTTAGACCCTGAATCTTGGCGTATAGGGCCTTAACATGATTTAAACTATTTGTTGCTTGATCAAATTACCTTTTATACGCCTATGATCCTTGTGTTTCTGTAATAAAACAGTAACGTGTGTGCTTATGTGCAACTGTGAGTCCGATACTCATATATGAGGCTCCCGAGAATATATCTCAACGTTGTGAGTGTGTTTGTGTTCATACATTACCAAACCTACTCCATTAATCCTTTTTATCTGTAATATTATATTTAAGTTTCGATGTTGGAGTCCAAGTCTTGACCCCGTGATATCTAAGTCTCTGGCTGTGCATTTTAACAACAGAAATCGAACAGCAGCAACAAGTAGCGAGTGAGTGTGTCCATATATGTGTTGTATGTTTGATTTCACTCCAATGATCCCTCAACCTCCTTCCGTTCTGTTATGAAATTAAATATATACAAACTAGGATGCTATGTGTGTGTATTCGTGATGACCCCAAGAATATATCTCGGGGTGAAGGGTGAGAGTTGGATAGAAGTTAAGGGGTAAAGGGGATGGATATGGGGATCAATCTTTGATTCATCTATGCATTCATGTGTGTGCGGTTGAGAGTTGAGACCTTGACCCCGAGACTATATTTCGGGGTGTTTATCCTATTAAAACGTAAACAAAATTAGCTGCATAAATACATATATGCAGAATGTATCTTGTGTGACGTGTTTAAGTTGTTTCATTTCAATTTGGGTGAGTCATGGTGGGTCTTTCAATTAGAACAACAACAACAATATGCATATATATAGATTTGTGTTGTGTGATCAAACAAAAGCAATAGCAAAATCAACTAGCTACAATATGAATACATGTGTGTGTTTCAAGTTTATAACAACAACAAAAAGTGAAGTGTGGGTTTATGTGCAGCATGTATATATATATGTAAGTGTGTGTTGTAATGTGTCTCTATGTTAAAACAAAAACACTAACAGAGATAACATGTATGCATGTGAGTGTAACATCCGTAAAATTTATCGAGCAAATATTAGGTAATAATTACAATGTATTGGATTATATATGAAACGATAATAATTATAATAATTATAATAAGGGGCTAAGTATGTATTTACGATAGATGAGTGGGTTATATGTAAAAATATGATAGATAAAGGGTTAAAACTGTAACTACGCATTTAATGCATGTAAAGATGAATTGAAATTGAATTGTCGGTAAAAGCATCGTGTATGCTTAAAATTCACTGGTTGTCAAATTTTCAAGCCTATAAATAGAACTCACTTCAAACGAATAAAAATTACACCAATACTCATAAATATCACTATTAAACAAAGAGTCATATTTTGAGTAATTTTTTATCTCTTTCTTATGACTTTCTTATCACCGTTTCTGGACTATAGTAAGTTTTTAATCACTTTCACTTTGAGCCTATTATTCTATTCATTATGATGGATCTTTTTATTTGACTCTATGATAATTATAAGATAACTTGTTATGATTCAGTAATTTTATGATACTCGAAATATGATAATCTTTGTAAATAATTTAATGTTACATTATTAGAATATGTATCATAGTTGTTGGTATGACTTCGTGAATATCATCGTAATGATACAGGTAATATTATAAAAATGATATATAGTCTTTTGAGACCGCAACAAAATGACGCTAAGATGGCGAAGCCTTTTGAGATGGCACGAATGATACTTCTCTGTGATTTATCTGGATAATAATATACTAGTAATTTTATAATGAAGAAGATGAAAAGATTTTATGAAATTAATAGTATTTATTTTCATCCACAAACATACTCATGTATTCGAGTATGAAACGGAAAAATCAATATTCACTGTATCATGATTTCTTCACAACCTTGAGTTGCAAACGGCTGTATTATTTAAATTATTACAAAAAATATATTTTTACAAAAAGTTATTTTTATAAAGTTTCTTACCTATAATAATGTATTTTAAAACATATCACTCCACCCCAGGTGTTTAGTACTTGCTGGGTGTTGTCACTCACCTCTACTTTTTTACACTTAGGTACTTAGGCAGGAACCTCTAATAGCAAAGGAAAAGAGAAAGTTTATGATTAAGCTGTAAATGTTATAATTTTTGTATTATGTATTTCCATTCAATAAGTTGTACAACAACACTATTGAATAATAATAGTTATTATGTTATTTTACCACGAGTCGATCCATTGTATGATAAATTTGACTCCGCCCGACATACCATGCTATATGAGGTATTATTATAGTATGGAAAGTGAGGGGTGTCACAACGAGTGATTCATGTTCACAAGCAGCAGTAGCATGTATATAGTCAAAAATTTCGAACCCAATAATTTTAAAGTTCAGACTCTTTGTTTTCTCCTTATCTCTTATATCTTATAACCTTTGAGTTTACATAATGTCTAAGTTTTTATTTGGTTTTATATGTTGTTTATAGATTAAAGAAATATCAAATATAATACATTAAATAGTTAGATGGTTAGTTAAATTAATTGTTTACTTGTTTAACACTAAGTTAAAGTATATGATTAGTTTTGTCATTTGTGTTATTATTGTTGATATATTCACATAATATGTTTACTTTGTTTTCTCTCATCTAGAAGTTAGCAAAATCTGAATATTTGAATGGAAATGTTTATAGTATTATCCCAGAAGCAATTAAGTTCAGAGATATTCAATGTGCTAATGGTTATTCGTTTTACTTTATTTCATTAAAGTTGAAGATTTTTTTCGTATTTGATAAGTTGTAATAAATGTATTGTTATTATTTGATATTTGAGCTACATTTCATGAATGATGTTTGTTTATTATTTCTTTCAGGCAAATGAAAAATTATGCTTTGGAACATCTACGTGAGAACCTTTGTAATTCTTGATGTAGTTGTAACAGATAATAAGATCTTTATTCTGTGTAGCAAATTGTAGTTTCTTAATCATGATTATGTAGCATGATTTATTTTCTTAATCATGATTATGTTGTTGTAGTAGGTGACAGGATTTTTACTCACTCACTCTGGACAATGTCGTTGTTCAAAAACAGATCATTAACATTTCTATTCAA
>JAANYP010002177.1:125636-167550 GCA_020465985.1 Centrapalus pauciflorus | reverse complement strand
ACCCACATCAACATCCCAGCCTCCCAACCGGTGAGGAATGAAAGCAGGCGTCCTCTCCCCTCCATACTGGTCCCACACTGTCCCACATCCATATCTCCTCCACACCCTGGTGCACTGCACGAGGTCGCACACGCTGCTGATATTAGACAATCAGCAGCTCAGGCCTCAAACTTCTGTTCCCCATGATTCAGCTGTTCACCCAACAGCCTGGAGGGACACTCTCCCAAGCTGATGAACCTCAGGGAATCATAACCATCCCTCTGGTGAGGCTGCTTCCCTCAATGGCAAATTCAATCAGCAGGTTCACCACTGCTGATGTTGAAATGCATATCCCATCTCCAAATGATGAGGTGCCTTTAGACCAAGGCACTGCAGAGGGAACCACCACTGGTCTTCATGAGGGTGTTGCAACACAAGCAGCATCTGAAAGGCCCCAAACATCATCACCTTCTCCTGATAATGCAGCTACAGCCGCTGCTGAAGGACCTCTTGATCCCTCTAACCTGGGCCATCTTACTTTTGCCCAGGCTATGGAGCTTCTATCCCAAGTCCCTCTTCCCTCTCCATCACATCCTCATACACCAGCCTCATCATCATCATCTCCCTCTACCCACTCCAAACAATCCACCCATACACCACCATCTCCCAAAGACCTTCCTTTGAAGGATCAGCTTTCTTTGCTGACCAACAAAGTTGGTTCTTTGGAAAACACCATGCACTCCCTACCATCCATCATCTCAGACTCTGTGTCTGCGCAGCTCACAGGATTCTTTGATATGTTTAAAGAATCCTTCCCAGTCCCTCCTCAAACTGACAACTCTCCACAGCTGATTGCACTCACTGCACAGCTGCAAACTGTATCCACTTCTCTCTCCTCTATCCTCTCCTTACAACAGGACTCTGTGTCCTCCATGGCAGCCATTTCCCAACAGCTGTCATCTATCCTCACTTCTTGCAACTCTACTCTTCCTAACACTTTGGCCAGCTTACAGACCATCATTGGTTCCCTATCCAACTCTGTATCATCAGACCTTGCTGATGTGCGAGATTCTCTAGAACTTCATCTTGCACAGCTGCAATCTCTGCTGTTCACAGCGTCTGATAGGGAAAATCTTCTTAAGTTGACCACTCTTGCTGATTCCCACGCATCTTCTCTTCAAACCTGTCTTTCCCAACTTAGTGAGGTGAAGGATAACTTGGCTTACTTAGTGAACAGCCTTGTTGGTCCTAAATCCTCTAAACCTGCTGGCAAGCCTGCTGACTTTGTGTCTTCAGGCAGACCAGGTGTTGAAGTCGCTGCTTCATCTCCTTCAAAGGGGGAGAAGTCATCTGCCTCGAAGACTAAGTCTAAGGGGGAGAAAACTTCTTATCCTAAGAAGATACCAGTGTCTGCAACTCACACTGGTCAGCCAGTAGAGATTTTTGATACAGGTGCTGCTGAAGGCGCTTCTCAAGCTACTATGCCTACTCAGGCTGTCTCTCCAAACCCTGCTCAGTCTAAGGGGGAGGAAATCATTCCTGAGGACAGGCCTAGCAGCAAAAGGAGGCACCTTATTCTATCTGAAGTAGAAGAAGAAGAAGAAATTCCTGAAGCTGCTGTCACTAAAGCAGCAGCTAAAGGAAAAGAAACGGTAGCTAAGGATCCTATGCAGCAGAAACTGGCAGAAATGCAATTTCACAAGACCAGAGCCAAAGAGATGGGCCTCCCTATGCACAAATACTTTGAGTTTAGGGATGAACAGCTTCAAGCTCTGGAGGAATTAAGAAAAGAAGAAGAATCTGCCAAAGCTGCTAAGTCCTTTGCCCTCCAAGAAGCAAAGAAAATTAAAATGTTTACCTTGGAGGTGCAAAAGAAAATAATGGAAGCTGCCAGGAAATCAGCAGGAGAAAAAGAAAAGGAAGTAGAGAAAGGTACTCAGGTCTCTGTGACCAAATCAACAGTACCCTTTGCCAGAGCCAAATTCCACTTTGACAACTTGGCTAGAAAGAAATTTCATGATGTTGCTACTAGAAGGCTTGCCAAGGAAGCAATTGTCAAAGCTGTTCCCATTTCAAGAAAAGGCGCACAGTGGAAACTTCAGATCACCAGGATGGGTGCAACAGGCCCTGAAATGGAATCCTACGATCACACTGATGTTGCACAGATGGAATACAGGGAATGGGTGGAACTGGCAGTTGCCCTGAGCCAGTCTAAGTCAGAAACGGCTAAGACTATCAGGGCATACATCAAGAAGCTGATGGAGAGAGTAAGTGAGCTGGGCCTGATTCCAAAAGAAGTAAGAGAGGGTGTCTCTGTGACATACCCCAAAATAAAGGCCAGAAGGACAAAGAAGGATACAGAGATGGAGCTACTCCTTACGCTGATTGAACAGGGCGACTATGCTCTTGAAATAAAAGGAGTTGATCATAGTCTGCCTAAAGGAATAGAGTTTGAGGATGGCAAGATTATAGAAGAACCTGAGCTGGGGGCATTTTTTGTAGATCCCCTAACTCAGAAGAAGTGCTTCCAAAGAGCCTCAGAGCTGTACAAAGTTGATCTGAGACAACTTGCCGCCTTCAGACTTGCAGTTTCTTTCAGGCAGTCTAGCAAATGGAGAGCAGCCATCTGGGATCAGCTCAGAGGCTTCTATGAAAGAGGAGAACTCAATGATCCCAAGTTCATGATAATCAGGAGTGAAGTTGAGGAACTTGAGGATACAAGGGAAGAATTGGAAAGGATGGTTAAGGATCCTTCTCCACTGATATGAAGTCCATCTACCATCTGGGTAGGTGAAGAATGGAAGCTGTCCATTAGTTGGACAGGCTTGCCATTATCTGCTCCCATCTCAAACAGTCCAAACAACCTGTACATTAGTTGTACAACCTGTACATAAGTTGTACATTATTACATAAGTTGTAATTTTTTCTTTTACATTAGTTGTAAAATACATTAGTACATTAGTTGTACTCTTGTAAGAACATGTGTTGTTCTAGTATAGTCAAGAATCAGTGTATATATAAACTGATCTTTTACTTTACTGTAATGTTGTAATTTTATTTCAGCAAATGTACTGTAAAAATATATAGTGATTTTTGACAAGACCAGCTTGAACTGGTTATTGCAAATAGGGGGAGATTGTTAGGCACAAAAAGGCCTCAGTCAAACCTGTTCTACATCTGAGGGGGAGATTTTATAATCAAACATGTTGATGCATTTGAAGGTTGAATTTAAGGCCTGTTATATGCCTTATTGAAACCTGAAAATGATTTGCAATATCAGTCTAAAGCTGTTCTATATGTTTCATGTGTTGCAACCAAGACAGTTTGTCCAAGCTGCTCAGTCTGCTGATCAGGCTGGACATAAACTGTCTACGCTGCTCTACACTGTTGAGCAGCTTGGGCATTTTTAAAGTGTTCTGTTCTTTGTGAACAGAACCTGTTCTTTGTGAACAGGCTAAACACTTTATGGAATTTGTTTCCAAGTCATCATGTATTGTTTTTGACTACAAGATCAGTTTACAAAGTCGAAGACAAAGTGGAAAACAGAACTGCGCAGCCTGCCCACGCTGTTCTGTAACATGAAGACAAAAGGATATTTGAAAAAGGATGACAGACCTTTTTCTTATATCAAAATAGGCCTTTACAGGGAAGAAAGACGCAAAGTTGACATTCCTAAAGTAGTTAAAGGCAATGCAACAGTAGACAAAGTAAAAAGACAAAAGTTCTGCACATATGAAGACAAGTCTGCTTTTCAGAAAAGTGCAGAAAAGGTTATGTTGTCTTTTCAACAAGACTTTTCCTTTTCATTCTGTCCAATGAAGATGTTTCTCTAAGATCCTCTAAGTGAGTATAAAAGGAAGCTTCTAAGGTCAGAAAGAATGTGAAGAAAGCTAAGTGCTTAAACCAAGAGTGAACGTGCAAGTGTGATCTTCATACATGCAAGTCTTCTGTAAAACAGCATCTGTGTGATTAAGCTGTTTTACTTAAGCTGTTCCTTAAGTCTTGTAAACACAGTGAGTGCTTCTTAGTGAGTGTATTCATTGTATACTAGTTCGAGTCTGTCTTAGACTAGTAAGCATACTGTTGTATCTGTCATCTCAGCTTGAACTCTTCCGCATTCAAGCTTGTTTGTAATTAACAAATTTTTGATAATACATACAAACATTGAGAAAAGAGTGTGTAGTTTTTAAATTGCTGTATTCACCCCCCCTCTACAGCTTATAACTATATACTTTGGGAACCTCTCGGGACCTACAAGTTTTCCTATATACAAGGCCATAATCCTCAAGCTGATGCTGCATCCATAGAATCTGCCCACAGCAGCTTCCAGCAGCAATGTACTCAGCTTCAGTAGTAGAAGTAGAAACAGAATGCTGCTTCTTGCTGCACCAACTGATCAAATTACCACCACGGAGTTGACATCCACCTGGTGTGCTTTTCCTGTCTAGCCTGCAGCCTGCAAAATCAGAATCTGAATAACCAATTAGTTCAAGGCTGGAGTCTTTGGGATACCAAAGACCCACACCTGGTGTACCCTTTAGGTATCTGAAGATTTCTTTTGACAGCAGCTAGATTTGATTCTTTAGATCAGCTTGAAACCTAGCACATAAACAGGTAGCAAACATAATGTTTGGTCTACTAGCAGTTATATATAGCAAGCTCCCAATCATGCCTTTATAAGTTGTTACTGAAACAGCTTTGCCATAGGCATCAGCATCCAACTTTACATTGGTTGCCACAGGGGTTTTGATGGGAGAACTTTGATCAAATTTGATCTTTTTTAAGAAGATCTAATGTATACTTTCTTGATTTATGAAAATTCCATTTGAGGCTTGTTTAACCTGAAATCCTAGAAAGAAAGTAAGTTCACCCATCATGCTCATTTCATATTTAGATTTCATGATCAGTGAAACATTCTTGCATAACTGTTCATTAGTAGAACCAAATATTATGCCATCCACATAAATTTGAACAAGCATAATATCATATTTCACTTTCTTTATGAACAATGTGGTATCCACTTTACCTCTGGAATAACCATTGCTCATAAGAAAATCAGTGAGAGTGTCATACCAGGCTTTAGGGGCTTGTTTTAGACCATAGAGAGCTTTGTCCAACTTATAGAGATGTTGTTCATTTTCAAAACCTGGAGGCTGCTTGACATATACCTCTTCTTGCAGCTTACCATTCAAAAATGCACTCTTGACATCTATTTGAAATACCTTCATGCTCTTGTGGGCAGCATAGGCTAGAAACAAACGAATTGCTTCTAACCTAGCCACAGGGGCAAATTTTTCATCATAGTCAACGCCTTCTTCTTGCCTATAGCCTTGAGCAACTAGTCTTGCCTTATTTCTAATAACATGACCTTGCTCGTCCATTTTATTTTTAAAAACCCACTTGGTGCCAATTATTGTTTTACCTTTAGGAACAGGGACCAGCTTCCATACTTTGTTTCTCTCAAACTGATTGAGCTCTTCTTGCATGGCAGTGATCCAATTGGCATCTTTTAGTGCATCATCTACTTTCTTTGGCTCAATTAGGGACACAAAACTGGAAAACATACAAAAGTTTCAAAGTTGTCCCATCTTGTTTGTACCCCTTTCTTGATGTCACCAATTATTTGATCATTTGGGTGACACCTGATCCACTTAGGATCATGTTTCAATGAAGATTCTCATGTATCAGTTTCATTTTCATCAGGTCTTGCAGAACAGCTTTCAAGATTTTCAGACCCACTTATGTCTTGAGCCTGTTCACCCATTAAAAATGAATCACTATTGTTGAACACATCAGCAGTGGATTCAGGGAAATCAGCATTGATTGGTTCTGGACATGGTGCATTAACTATATCAGTACACTTATTCACACAAGATGTACTAACATAATCATCATCATGCTCATTATGGTTAACAGGTTCCACTCTGGATGATGTGGAAGCTTTTGAGTCCTTTTCCACATTGGAATGCATAAGATCATCAAAGCTGAACTCTCCTGAAACTGATTCAGGAATAGCTTTGGTAGAGGCATTCTTAGACTCCTCAAAGGTGACATTGATAGATTCATCTATCGCCTTTCTTTTGTAGTTGTATACTCTGTAGGCTTTAGAACCAGCAGAATATCCAACAAACACACCTTCATCAGCTTTGGGTTCAAATTTAGCCAGTTGTTCCCTTTGATTCAGGATGAAACAGGGACATCCAAACACATGAAAATAGCTTATATTTGGCCTTCTCCCTTTGATTAACTCATAAGGAGTCTTATTGAACCTTTTCACCACTAAGGATCTGTTTTGAGTGAAGTAGGCAGTGTTGACAGCTTTAGCCCAAAATGATGAAGGCAAACCTGAAGCACACAACATGGTTCTAGCAGCTTCAATAAGAGTTCTATTTCTCATTTCAGCAACTCCATTTTGTTGTGGAGTTCTTACAGATGAAAAGTTTTGAGAGATCCCTCTTTCTTCACAGAATTCCTTAAGAGTACTGTTTCTGAATTTAGTACCATGATCACTTCTAAGCTTCTTGACTTGAGCAGAGTTCAGAACTTCCATCTTTTTGATAAATCCAATCATTTCTCTAGCAGCCTCTCTTTTGGTCTTTAGGAAGATCACCCATGTAAACTTGGAGAACTCATCAACCATTACTAGAGTGTAACTTCTACCTCCTAGACTTGGGACACTGACAGGTCCAAACAAGTCCATATGGATTAAAAAGAGAGGAGTATCAATAGAGAAATATGCTTGGATTTAAAAAATGTTTTTCTCTACTTGCCTTTCTCACAAGCTGTGCAGAGTTTATCCTTAACAAAAGTTATAGAAGACAAAATGTTACCAACTCTTTCTTACAAAGTTTGTTTATATTCTTGAAGTTCAGGTGTGATAGCCTTTTGTGCCATAACCAGTTGAGGTCTGCATTGCTCCTTGAGATGAAACAGGTTTCAGTTGTTGGATCAGCAGATTTCATGTCCACAACATATACACCTTTCTTCATTTGTGCACACAGCACAACTTTGCCTTGTGTAACATCCTCAGATCTAAATTATTGTAATTTAGATTAATTAGTTGAATATGTTGTAATTTGTATAATTAAGTTAGATTATGAAAAATGATTATGTATTTGGATATTTGAAAGTTTGTTGTTAATTTAAGAAATTAAGAAATTTTATAATATTGAAGTATTATATTGGAGTATGATAATTTATAAATGTTAGTGAGGATAAAACTAAGGTAAAATCAGTATTTTGTGAAATCTGATAAGTGGAGGGGCCACTTATGCCAAGACCCAAAACCTTGGAATACAAGACTCTTTGAGTCTTTCATTCTCATTTCTAACAAACACCCAAAAGCTCTCCATCTCTCTATAAAATCTCTGGAAATCCTCGCTGAAATTTGAAGTTTGTGGGATTAAATTCGTGGATTAAAGCTATATATTAACAAGATTCAAGAGGAATTAAGGTAAGAAACATTATATCTCAATTTGGGCTTTATTTTGAGAGTTTGAGGTTCAAAATTCGGATTTTAATCTGAAGAAAATGTTAATTCATGTATGTTATATTAGTTGGAAATCATCAATTGAACGTCACTGAAGCTTCAGAAAAAAGAATCGTGCTTCAATTCGTCCTAAAAGGTGATAAATCTGAGTTTTTATGAAGTTTTTGTGTTCTTGAGGTTTTTGCTCATTTTTGGTCCAATCCGGACGAATTTGGATGTTAAGGATATGGAAAATGTAGGAACACCCCATATATGTTTATATAACATTAGATTTAACTGCATGTGGCTAGAAATGGATTTATGGAAATTTTAGTGCAAAACCCGTAGCTACGACCTGCATTTCTGCAAGTGAACTCAGCGAGTTCATGGTGGAACTCGGCGAGTTCCCATGAACACTTGAAGAAATCTTCAAAAATTCATGGTTGGATCCGAATTCGGTTGGGACCCGAATAAGGTTGAGGCTCAACTTCGGATGAGACCCGAACCCAAATGAGACCGAATCCAGACGGAACCGAACTCGGATGGGTAATGTTATTCGGATGGGTCCGAAACCCGGCTGAGGGTCCGAACTTCGGACCTGAACTCGGCGAGTACACTTGGCCAACTCGGCGAGTTCTATGCTGTACATGTGTAATTCGGATGAGTTATTAAGGACCCGAATTTATGGACAATTAAACACACTTTTGAGATACTTTTTATAGCATATTAAGGTAAATAAAGGAGGGTTAATTGGGAATAATAACACCTCAAATGATGAGATTTAAACGTGAGTTTTGGATGTCGGTTCCAATTGTTGTAACACTTATAATTGTACAAATTTGATGCTCGAACACGTATGTGATATATTTTTCTGTATTTAAAATGTAACAGGTCCCTTGTGGTGTTGTTTAACCCACAGTGGGGTACTTTGTGATCTGGTTGAAAGCCCGAGAAGAAATAAAATTAATTGATATTAACTTGAAGTTTAATAACGCACCCACTGTGAGTACCTTTGATTTTAACATGTCTGCATCTGCTTTATGTTTGCTTTGCCTGCTGAGGCATGTTGTTTCATTATCGTTTGACACTCTACTAACTTGCGTATATGTTGATGCACATTCATACTTGTTGCATGTCCGTTCATTTGTTGTGCATCCTATTGATGGACGTGCGTGGTCGCATCTGTACTCTGATGTTACTGTGCTATATGACTAAGAGTTTGACACCTCTGTGGTCAGGATAGACAGTAAGTCATCCCCGATGTTATGTCTGCCTCAGATGGTTGGTTTTCCTTATGCCGAGTGTCAACTCGAAGGAGCTGCGGCTCGGGTTTGCGTACTTTGAGTACGTGTGGAGTATACGGTATGTGTTACCGCGGTTACTCTGGGTGGCATCATAAGGATTTGCAGAATGTGTAAAATCATTTGGTATTCACTAAGCATTCGCTTACCCCTCATTTGTTGCATTTTTACAGGAAAAGGGAAATCTGCTGCGGGACATTCTAGCTAGGTCGTTTGTTCAAGTGATTGAAGAAATCTACTGTGTATCTTGGTAACAAATCTATGGGGATAATTGTTGTATTAAATTTGGGATGATGTAATACTGTTGAGTATGTAGACTTAGACATGTAACCTTGTAGCACCATAGGGTGTTTGACAAATTTGTATTATTTTAATTTATGTACTTTAATGCTTCCGCACTGTAATTAAGTTATCAGATAATTATGTAAATGTATGTCGGTGGTTAATCCTGAGTGTTTTGTAAATGGTGGTTATTGTGGCAAGGGTGTCACACCTTGGGGATCCAGTATGCATCCCAGGTGCTCATCAAAATTAACCTTGTAGCCAGCATCACACAGTTGACTGATGCTAACAAGGTTATGTTTTAGCCCAGACACATAGGCTACTCTTTTGAATATTGCAGCACCAGCTTGGAGGATTCCATATCATTCTGTGAATCCTTGTACATCGTCACCAAAGGTGACCTTTGGGCCTTTTTCAGGCCTGAGATTACTCAGCAAATCTTTACAACCTGTCATGTAGCCTGAGCAGCCGCTGTCCAAGTACCAAACCTGGCTTGGTTGTTTAAACTGCAGAGTGTCATGGAAAAATATTAGTTTTTAGGGGAACTCATCATAAGGATGATTTCTCCTTCTTCATCAACATTTGTTGATGGACCACTAAGATCTACACTAATATTTCCAATTTGGATTGTATCGGCTTGGATACTCTCCTCAATGACCATGTTACTACCTACACTGCTAGTTTTTGCAATGTTGGAACTAGCAGTGTCAGCTGGCCTTATCTCCTCAGTTTCAGGACAGTCTTTAGCCATATGAGTCTTCTTCCCACATTCGTAGCATTTTCTTTTTTTAGACTTTTTGGAAGAAGTGCCCCCAAAAACACATTCTGAGATATCTTTGTTGGACTTCTAACAGGTTTAGCAAACTTATCACTATTCTTTGAAGAACCAACAGTTTGAGTAGAAGATACAATAGAAACAGCTTTGCCTATGTCCTCTTTCCTCTTTTTGGGAAGACAGAGATCAAACACAGGTAATTTGATTGGCTTTTGTCCTTCCACAGGTTTGGGAAACTTATTCCCTGTTTTCTCGGATTGAGAAATGGCTTTGTCTTTGCCTTTACTGATATGTGATAGCTGTTGCCTATCAACATGATCATTACTTCTTGTTTTATCAAAAGATTTTCTTTCATTTATAACCATCTTCCAACTATGATTGAAAAACTTATTTGAATTTACAGCAGATCTGGTTCCAACATGAGACTTACCCTTGTTGAAAGCAGGTTGCTTCCCTTTTGAAAACTTTTTCTCAAAATGTCCAGCATTAAATGGATTAACAGGTTTCTTGCCATCAGCTTTAGACTGTTTTCCATTCTTTTGTTTGTGTGAACCAGATACGCACTTAGCAGGCTGATTTGATGGAGAACACATTCCATCATCAGTCTTTATAGCTTTTTCACACAAACTGACAGTGTTTTGAGGCCTGACAAACCTGTTTGTTGAGACCAGCTTTCCATTTACTCTTTGGATAAAAGTACTTGGAAGCTCACCAAGAGTGGATAAGTCTTTTTTCAGATTATTTATCTCAACAATTGAAGCTGATGTATCAAGATCTCCAAGATAGGCTTGGATTTAAGCAGGTATCTGCTGACTAAATATAGTGGTTGACTTTTTGAGCTGACTGGCACCAAGAGTCAACAATCTTTTGAAGCTTAGCATGCTTTGAGTCTGTCTCTCTCTTTTCTTCTAATAAAATGGTGTTGATGTGTTTTACTTCATCAAGCTCAGCTTTCAACTTATGAAAGCTGACCAGTTCATTAGAATTTGTTTCAAGATCAGATTTGAACTTAGAGATTTCAGACTTCAAAGCATCATGCTTCTCAACAGCAGCTTTTAAATCAACAAGTAAATAATTAAACTGTGAATTACAGTTTCTTAACAATCAAACAACAATATCAATAATCAAGAACAATAACTGGAATCAAAACTAACCGAATGATTATATTGCAGATTTGATGATTACAAAATGTTGAAATGGAAGCTTCGAGTACTGTTGCTCTTTTCAGAATTAATGCGTACAAATCAGTAACTGTCAGAGATCTATTCTATTTTGAAAGTCAACACTCTATTTATATACATTTATGCAACTATTAACTAATTACAAAACGAACCCTATACTTTGTATTCCAGCAACTAAAATACATTCCAACAATCTCCCCCTTCGATGGAATATGCAAAGTCTTCAGGTTGATAAACCAAGCTTCTGTTCAAATCTTCTGACGCTCTTTCTGTATGATAGCCTCCATTCAATCTTAGAGATAAACTCTACCATCAGTCTTCTATCATTAACAGACAAAGCTCCTCTCTTAGTTTTTCTCTTTCTATCCGAGGCCAGCTTTCCCTACAAACCATTCAACACCTTTTGTAATGTACCATCTGAAAACTTGTTAAGTTCAACACTCCTCATGGCTCTTAGCTTCTTGTTTCTGTCTTTGTACATTACTGCAGGATGCTTCACCATGATGACTTGAAATTCTTTCAACTCTCCAGCAAATTTGATATCTCTATTTGGAGCTGTGATGTTAATCTTTCTCATCCCTCGTTCAACACCAATCTGCAGATCTTGCACAGACATTAATACCAGTTTGGTATGCATGAAGTGGAAAATTGTCTTTAATGCAAATCTGCAGTGCTCATTTCTCTTATTTCTGCACAACTCATCAAATAAATCTTCAATATCGACCAGGTGCCTATTAAACATATCAGCTTCAGTGAACGTGTAGGTATTTCCATTAGCCCTTGTGACAGTGAATGTAGGAAAGAAAATCTGAACGAATCTGTCTTTTTCAATTTTGACTAGATTAACTATCCTGAACTCACACTTCACTTTATCAACCACTTGAGTCTTGTTCCTCAGAAAACTTGCATAATTAACAAGATTTGGCATGTTCGGCTCCAAAACCCTAAACAACTTAAGAAATGAACAAGGAACTTGTTTCTTACAAAAGATTCGTTTCTCCAAAATGTCTTCAAGATATGACAGTTTGTTCCTTTTCTTGATGAACTCAGCTGAAAGCTTTGCTGACAGCTCAAACTTCTTCACTTTCTTTTTACTTATCTCATCTTTGTTCAACAAAGTGAGCATATCCCTTATTTCTCTTTGTACTACCTGTTGTGATTCAAATCTGAGTCTGTGTTGCTTCTGCGACTCATCTGCCAGAATATATTCATTAAAAAATCTTTCCATAACCTCCACTTCATTTAATTCAACTCTTTCTTGAACATCCACATTCTCTACTGGAAACTCTTCAACTTCCTCTTTGACTTGAATTACAACCTCAGGCTTTTCAACCGTCGGTGTCGGTATGGACTCTTTCAAAATCTCCTGAACCAACTCCTCTTCTTCTTCAATTCTTTCACCCTGAAAGTCAATATCGGTCAAAGTGATCACATCATCATCCTCAGATAAATCAACATACTCCTCTCTCTCTCTCCTTCTAAACCTTGAATCATTAACATCTGTTCCTTAACAGCTTGATCATCATCATCTGAATCATTATATTCCTCAAAATTGTAGATATCTGACTGAATGTTCAAAGGAACTGGAATATCTTCATGAAGAATCAATCCCAGCTCACTTTGTACATCAGCAGGTTCTTTTGAGCTCCCTGCTTCTTTCTCTCTCACCTCTTTCTCTTTTTCAGGATATGTAATCATTAGAAGCCCTGGTGTAGGCTCAGCAAGCTTTCTCCTCTTCTCCCCCTCATGAGGAGCATCATCGGAGTCTTCATCATGCTCATCATGCTTACGCTTAGATGATGAAGCTTGCGCCCTACACGTCTCCTCGACAGCTACAACCCTCTCAGAAAGATTACCCAAAGCAGTAATCACCGTACTTTCCAAACTTATCATCATTTCTCTCATTTCATCAAATTGTTCAAAAACGAAATCTTTCAGCTCTTCCCTCATTTCATCGATTGCTTGATTTGGATCAGTTTGCTTGACAGATTCTTCAGCCACTGATTTACCCTTCAAAATTTATGAATGTTAGACATTTGGGCCATCACTTCAGATAACTAAGCAGAGACATAATTGTTCACTCCTGCAACAGCTGCATTTAAGGCTTGGTTTAAAGACGATTCAGTCACAAACGGGGAAAGATTCACCACTGGGTCACTTAGACTTCCAGTTGTCACAACAGTCGAACTTGTGAAAAGAAATTCTGTGTGGCCAGTACTCAAAGTTGGCAGAGTTGTCGCTCTGACTGGACTTCCACCCTCTTCAAGCGACGGAGCAACAAATGCTTCCGAAGCTAAGGATGTTCGGTGGGAACACGAAGTTCAACCACACTTACTTCAACAAATGAAGTTGACTCAAGTGTCCTAATTTGTATTGGTTCTATACTCTGTGTTTGAACAAAAGTTGTACACTTGGGCAGAGGTGTACTAATTTCAATATCCATCAAGTCCAAATGACTTTCGGATAGAATTTGTGGTTCATCCCGGTGCTCAAACGAAACAGTCTCCTGTTGAGAGGAGACTGAGTGGATGGTTGGGTGTGCACTTGTCAGTGGGATACTGACCTCATTCTAACTCCCATAGGGGAGCTAATAGCAGATGTGGGTAAATCCCGGCTTTCTAGGTTAAGTGCATCCCACACACTCTCCTGAGCAATATTAACTATATCCATTAACGCAACCCCTCCCTCATTATGATCATCACCATCATCAGCATCATCGTCATCATCATTTCCTTCCTCTTCACCCTCTTGTATATTTGATAAGGTTCGCTCAGAATCAGAACAATCAGCCTCTTCCTCACCACCCCTCACTACGTCTACTCCCTCACTCACTTCCAGGCTTCCATGAACTTCAGCCCCTTGCTGAAGTTCCTCTCTTCCTATCACTCCTTGGGTAAGAGAACCCGGTTCTTGGGTCTCTATTGGAGCATGATCTATCCTATACAACCTCACATTCTCACTTTCTGCATCTGCATACTTTAATAACGATTCAGGAATCGGCATGATATTTGCATTGGGAGACTCCGACACCTCATGTAAACTCATCATCACATAGTCTGGGCATCGGTTAGAGTTAGATCTTCTTGGTATATTCTCATTTGCCCTTAGGATCCCTCGGATAAGAATTTGAATAAACCTCTGAAGTGGAACAAACTTCCTTGATCTGTTCGTTGTCTTCGCAAGTACGATCTCTTTGAGGTCTTCCCAGATGCATTGAGCAAAGTCATAATGCTTATTGAAAGCAATACCATGAAAGATCCTTAGACAGTGAATGCTACACCTGTCTATTCCTGTATGCTTAGACGCCATGCATCTATTTATGATCCCAAATAACGTGTACCATTCTCCATTTAAGCCATTTCGATGAGACTTGGAGCTTTTAGGAAGTGGCTTTGAGTAACCCAAGCATATTAAGTCATGAACTAGCTCCTCATCGGAAACGAAGTCTTCAAAATCAGCTAACTCAGGAAAGTTAACTGTATCTATCCTTCTTGGGAGAAACAAGTTGTGGTGAAGTCTGGCTAGATTAATTTTGGATTTGTATTGATCAATGGTAACTTCGAAATGGTGGTTACCATCAGCAGGAACAAATTTGACTGTATGCCAAAATTGTTGCAGGTAGACTTGTGGGATTGAGGGTTTGTATTGAAGAAGATATCCCAAAGGGTGGCCTTTGAGAATATCTACTATGATAGGGTGACTAACTTTTATGACTTTTGTATCCAAAAGATGGTTATTGTCTTTGAAAGGCAGGCAATGTTTGGGTTTAACAAGTTGGTTATCAGGTATGATGGTTGAAGGTGAAGGTCTTGCAACTAATGTTGATCGGACGGGTGTAGATACTAATGTATGGTTGGAGGATTAATGGGAATCGGATGAATTAGAATTCTGGGAATGATTTGGAAATTCCATTTGAAACCTGTACACAAATAAGAATCATGTTAGACAATGCAGGTAAACAAATGAAATCATTCAAAGTAGAAAAATATAACATTTTGTCAGAAATTATAAAAATTTGTGATTTTCTGTTTAAGGCATCGGGATTCCAGACAATAATAAAATATTATTGACAGGATTCCAGAGTCAATCGTTCATAGATCAATGTTAGAAAAACACAAATTTATAACAATTTCTTGAAAAAATGTCACATTTTTCTTAAAACATTAAAAATGCAACACTTAGTAAAAATTTTTATAGAAAACTCGAATGAAACTTCATCAGCCTCGAATGATTCTTGATAAATCTCGGATGATACATGAAACAACTCGAATGACTCTTGAAACAACTCGACTTAGTCTATACATCAACTCGAATGAATTATAGTCTTTCTCGAATAGAACTTGGTGATTCTCGAATAAAATTGGAGCAAACTCGAATAGAACATGACAGGACTCGAGTAAACCTATGACATACTCGAATGAGTGTTAAGTTCAACTCGCATGAAGTGGGAACTTCCTCGAATACAACATGAGACCAACTCGAATGAACCATAAGTTTCTCGGGCAATGTATTAATCGAGACTCATGTTCTGAAATATTCTAAGTGTCAAACTGAACAACTCGAGTAACAAATAGAAGTTTCTCGATTAAAGTGACTGTCAACTCGAATGACACTTAGACTTTGTCGATTAACATTTTAGTCAACTCGAATGACTCTTAGACTTTCTCGATAAAACATTTTAGTCAACTCGAATGACTTTAGACTTTCTCTCGAATGACACTATATGTTTTCTCTTTAAAACAGAGTTAAAAAAAATTGACAATTCACAGAGTTAAAAAAAATTGACAATTCACACAATTAAAACAAAAAAAATATCATAAAAAAAAAAAATTAAACACACACACACACACACACAAAATTTTAAACTGCTAAAATGCTCCCCCTTTTATTTCTGAATGCTGCTCCCCCTCAAATGTATATCATATTTTTCAACTCAGCTCCCCCTACAAAATATCAGATAAATTTTATCAGATTTTCTCAAAATCAGATAAATTTATTTTCTGCTCCCCCTGCACATGACAGTCCAGATCTTGTTAGATTCCAAAAAAAAAAATTGAACTTTTAAAATTCAAGAATTTAACATCATATTAGAATTAATTAAAAATGTAAATTTAAAATTATAAATTGAAACTACTGAATTATTAAATCTTAATGATTCAACATACCCAATTTGTATACCAAAAAATTAAACCTTTTTTCATCTAACGCTTTGGTAAACAAATCAGCTAGTTGATATTCAGTAGGAACAAAATATAATTCTATATTTCCATTTTCAACATGATCCTTTATAAAATGGTACCGAATGTCAATGTGTTTTGTTTTTGAATGTTGCACCGGATTTGATGCAATAGTTATTGCAAGTGGTAAGGAGAGATGACAGCTGATTGGAGATGGCTGTTATAGAGGACACAGAGTCGTGAAAGAATGGAGGAGAGGGAGGTGGAGACACTTTGCAGCTGTGCAGTGAGTGCAATCAGCTGTGAGGAGTTGTCAGTTTGTGGAGTGGCTAGGAAGGAATCCTTGAACATATCATAGAATCCCTTAAGCTGTTCAGACACAGAGTCTGAAATGAGAGAGGGTAGAGAAGACATGGAGTTTTCTAAAGAACCAACTTTGTTGGTCAGCAAAGAGAGTTGATCCTTCAAATGTAGGTCTTTAGGGGATGGAGGTGTATGGGTGGATTGTTTAGAGTGGGTAGATGGAGATGAAGAGGATGAGGCTGGTGTATGGGGATGTGATGTAGAGGGAGAGGGTATTTTGGAAAGAAGCTCCATAGCCTGAGCAAAAGTAATGTGGCCCAGCTTAGAGGGGTCGATGGGTCCTTCAGCAGTGGCAGTAGCTGCATCATCAGGAGAGGGGGTAGAGGATGGTAGCCTTTCAGATACTGCTTGTTTTGCAGCACCTTCATTAAGGCCAGTGGTGGTTCCCTCTGCAGTACCTTGGTTTAAAAGTACCTCATCATGGGGAGATGGAATTTGCATTTCAACATCAGTAGTGGTGAAACCTGCTGATGGAGTTTGCATGAAGGGAGTAGCCTCACCAAATGGATGTTCTGTTCCCTGAGGTTCATCAGCTTGAGTTGTGGGTCCTTCAGCAGCTGTTTGGTGTAGAACAGCTGCATCATGAGGAGCAGAAGTTTGAGGATGATCTGCTGGTTGGTCTAAGCCAGCAGTGTGGGCACCTCGTGCAGACTCAGTGTGTAGAGAAGTATGAAGTGGGGACAGTGTGGACACAGTATGGAGTGGAGAGAACTCCTGTCTTTCAATATTCTCAGCCTGTTGGGAGGCTGGAATAGTTGATGTGGCTGTCTCCATTTATACAACTGGCTCCTGTTGGGAGGAACCAGACGGTCTAGGCTGACTTGGGGTTGGCACAGGGTGGAGTGAAGCAGGCTCCAATGGTGATGTTCCTTCTCCCAAAATAGGAGAGGCAGCAGGGGTAGCTTCTTTTTCAACTGAACCCTGTTGAGAGGGAACAGAGGTGCTAGTTTGGGTTGTTGGTTTCTTTTTGCGTTGGTATAGAATGTGAGATGAGGTGGGGGATGTTGGAGAGGAGATGAGAGGTTCAGATTGGACAGGTTTAGAGACTGGGTCAGAAACAGGTGGGTTAACCTGTTCCATAGTCTCAGGTGCCACAGAGGCAACAGCCACAGAGGCTTCAGGTTCAACGAATGAACCAGGGTGAGGAGCCTGCTCCCCCTCAGCCACAGAGGCTAAGAGTGCAGACTCAGACTGAGCTGTTTTGGCCTTCTTGGAGACAGGCCCAGCTTCAGTGGTTGTCAGGGTCCTTTTAACAAGCTTGGCCCTGGCTTTGGATTTTCTTCTGGGAGCAGCTTCTGGATCCACCCTCACATCAGAGGGTCCTTCCACCAATCCTAACAACCTCCTCATGGGTGTTGACAGAGGAGGCTCATTTGGAAGAACAGTAGTGTAGAAAACTCTATTCCCTATTACAGGGAAGGCGGCAGTATGAAGTAAAGGCTGAGAGTTGTACAAGTGCTCACCACAAATGTGCCTGAAGATGAGGCTCAGAAACCTGGGGTATCGAACAGCAGATGATCGTGTCTCCTACTGGACCAGGTTCCTCAAATTCATGAAAATCCACTTTGCCATGTCTATTATAGTTCCATCCACAAGTTGCAGAACTACAGGGACTTCATCACGGCTAAGTTGGTCAAAGGAACCAACTTTGCTGCTAAAGCAAATTACCACCGAGGCAAACAAGAAGCTGTAAGTAGGAGACAGATCCTTTCTGAACAGCGTTACTCCAACTTTTGGTTCTGCTACACCACAGAAGTGCAGCAGATTCTTCATCTGATCATCTTCAGGCTGTGGTTGATCATAAATTTTTATCCACAGGGAGTCGAAGAACTTCCCTGAGCAGACGAGTGTTGATCTCAATGGTCTAAGTCCCATTGAGTATGGTGCCCTTGATGACTTTGGTATCTGGGTTGTAGGCACAGGTGTACCAGAACTCATACACCATCTCCTGGTACAGGACACCAGGAGTAGCAGTCATGGCGTAGTTCAACGGATGAACTTTCAAAAACTCCACCATTTGATCATAGCCTTTTCCCACATAGTTCTTGGGGATTGTGAGGTTGGCAATGTAGTTAGTGGGTTTTAATGTTAGCATTGTGGTGACTGATGAGTGTTTTTGTACATCATCACCAACAAATACTGGTAGAAAGGGGTTGTTGCTGTGAGCCATTTTGGAAGTAGTGAGAGTAGCAGAAGCACAAGACACTTAGTCGATTTTTAGGGTTCTTAGAAGGTTTATGGTAGTAGTGAGGAAGACGAAGCTGAAACAGTAGTGGGTATTTATAAGATTTGAATGTGAGTGGGTATGAGAGAGAAACATTTGGGCAGTTGATTTGAAAAGATCGTTAACGGAAAACGGAACGGTTGTCCATGTCAGACCGTTTGTCAGACCAGTTGAGCCCTTTTTAATCACTAACACACGTAACCCACATTATCTGCAGTAATTAAGTTAAATAAAAACAAATATTAAGTAACTTAATTGTGAAGAAAGGTAATTAAACTGATGGTCTAAGCTGATGGTCAAACCTGTGATGAGCAGGGTCATCACAAGCTGTTCATTCTTCCTATCTAGCCTGCAGCCTGCAAAAACATAATCTGAATAACCTGTCAGTTCAAGGCTTGAGTCTTTGGGGTACCAAAGACCCAAACCTGGTGTACCCTTAAGGTATCTGAAGATTCTTTTTACAGCTACTAGATGTGATTCTTTTGGATCAGCTTGGAACCTAGCACATAAACAAGTAGCAAACATAATATCAGGTCTACTAGCAGTTAAATACAGCAAGCTCCCAATCATGCCTCTGTAAGCTGTTACTGAAACAGCTTTTCCACTGGCATTTGCATCCAACTTTACATTGGTTGCCATTGGGGTTTTAATAGGAGAACTTTGATCAAATTTAAACTTTTTCAGTAGATCTAAAGTGTACTTTCTTTGACTAATAAAAATTCCATTTGAGGCTTGTTTAACCTGTAATCCTAAAAAGAAAGTAAGTTCACCCATCATACTCATTTCATATTTGGATTTCATGAGTAATGAAAAATTCTTGCATAACTGCTCATTGGTAGAACCAATTATTATGTCGTCCACATAAATTTGAACAAGCATAATATCAGACTTCACCTTCTTTATGAACAATGTGGTATCTACTTTACCTCTGGAATACCCATTGCTCATAAGAAAATCAGTAAGAGTGTCATACCAGGCTCTAGGGGCTTGTTTTAGACCATAGAGGGCTTTGTCCAACTTATAGACAAAACTTGGATGATGTTCATTTTCAAAACCTGGAGGTTGCTTGACATAGACTTCTTCTTGCAGCTTTCCATTCAAAAATGCACTCTTCACATCCATTTGGAATACATTCATGCTCTTATGAGCAGCGTAGGCTAGGAACAAACGAATTGCCTCTAGCCTGGCCACAGGAGCAAATGTTTCATCATAGTCAATACCTTCCTCATGTATATAGCCCTGAGCAACAAGTCTTGCCTTATTTCTAATGACATGACCTTGCTCATCCATTTTGTTCCTGAAAACCCATTTAGTGTCAATTATAGTTTTACCTTTAGGAGCAGGGACCAGCTTCCATACCTTGTTTCTTTCAAACTGATTGAGTTCTTTTTGCATGGCAGTGATCCAATTGGCATCTTTAAGTGCTTCATCCACTTTCTTTGGCTCTATTAGGGACATAAAGCTAGAGAACATACAGAAATTCCATAAGCTGTCCCACCTTGTTTGTACCCCTTTGTTTATGTCACCAATTATTTGATCATTGGGTGACACCTGATCCACTTAGGATCATTCTTCAATGAAGATTCTCCTGAGTTGTTGGCATCTTCAGCAGATCCTGTTGAACAGCTCTCAGGGTTTTCAGACACACTGTTGTCTTGAGCCTGTTCACTTGTTGAACATGACTGACCACTGTTGAACATATCAGCAGAGGATCCAGGAAAATCAGCATTGATTGGTTCAGGATTTGTAGTTGTAATTAAGTCAGTACACTTATTTACACAGGGTGTATTGACATAATCATCATCATGTCCGTCATGAATAACAGGTTCCACACTGGATGTAGTGGAAGCTTTTGAGTCTTCTTTATTGTTGGAATGCATGAGATCATCAAAGTTGAATTCTCCTGAAACTGATTCAGGAACAGCTTTGGTGGAGGCATTCCTGGACTCTTCAAAGGTGACATTGATAGATTCATCTATCACCTTTCTTTTGTTGTTGTACACTTTGTAGGCTTTGGAGATAGCAGAGTAACCAACAAACACACCTTCATCAGCTTTTGGTTCAAACTTTGCCAGTTGATCCCTTTGATTCAGAATGAAGCAGGGACATCCAAACACATGGAAGTAGCTAATATTTGGCCTTCTCCCTTTGAGCAACTCATAGGGAGTCTTGTTGAACCTTTTCACCACTAAGGATCTGTTTTGGGTGAAGCAAGCAGTGTTGACAGCTTCAGCCCAGAATGATGAAGGTAAACCTGATGCACATAGCATGGTTCTAGCAGCTTCAAGGAGGGTTTTGTTTCTCCTTTCAGCAACTCCATTTTGTTGTGGAGTTTTTTCATAAAAACTTTTGTGAGATCCCTTTTTCTTCACAGAAGTCTTCAAGAGTACTGTTTCTGAACTTAGTACCATGATCACTTCTAAGCTGCTTTACTTGAGCAGAGTTCAGCATTTCCATCTTTTTAACAAATCCAATAATTTCTCTAGCAGCCTCTCCTTTGCTTTTCAAGGAAAGATTACCCATGTAAACCTGGAGAACTCATCAACCATTACTAGAGTGTATCTTCTTCCTCCAAGACTTGGGACATTAACAGGTCCAAACAAGTCCATGTGGATTAAGAAGAGAGGAGTATCAATAGAAAAATTGTGCTTTGATTTAAAAGATGATTTCCTATGCTTGCCTTTTTCACAAGCTGTGCAGAGTTTATCCTTAAAAAAAGTCATGGAAGGCAAACCTTTAACCAACTCTTTCTTACAGAGTTTGTTGATGTTCTTGAAGTTCAGGTGTTACAGCCTTTTGTGCCATAACCAGTTTAGGTCTGCATTTGTTCTTGTGAGAAAACAGGTTTCAGTTGTGGGATCAGCAGATTGCATATCCACGACATATACACCTTTCTTCCGTTGAGCACAGAGCACAACTTTGCCTTGGGAATCCAATATGTAACCAAGGTACTCATCAAAGTTAACCTTGTAACCAGCATCATATAGTTGACTTATACTTACAAGGTTATGTTTTAGCCCAACCACATAGGCTACTCTTTTGAACACTGCAGCACCAGCTTTAAGAGTTCCATATCCCTCAGTGGATCCCTGTACATTGTCACCAAAGGTGACTTTTGGCCCTTTTTTCAGGCCTTAGATCATTCAGCAGGTCCTTGCAACCTGTCATGTGCCCTGAGCAGCCGCTGTCCAAGTACCAAACCTGGGATGGTTGTTTGTCTTGCAAAATGTCATAGGGAAATATTAGTTACATTTAGGTGAACTCATCATAGTGATGAGTTCTCCTACTTCATCAACATGTGTTGATGGACTAGTGATATCCACATTAATATTTTCTATTTGAATGGTATCAGTTTGGATACCACCCTCATTGACTAAGTTGCTTCCAACGCTGCTTGTTTTAGCAATGATGGAATTAGCAGAGTCAACAGGCCTCATGTCCTTAGTTTCAGGACAGTCTTTGGCCATGTGAGTCTTCTTGCCACATTTATAGCATTTTCTCTTTTTGGTCTTTTTGGAAGAAGAGCTCTCAGAAACATATTTTGAATTATTTCTGTTGATTTTATCACCAGGTTTAGCAAACTTATTACTATTTTTAGATGAATCAACAGCTTGGATGGAAGGCACAATAGCAACAGCTTTGCCTGTTTCTTCTTTCCTCTTTTTGGGAGGACGGATGTCAAAAACAGGAAGCTTGATTGGTTTTTGACTTTCCACAAGTTTGGGAAACTTATTCCCAGATTTCTCAGGTTGAGCAATGACTTTGTCTTTGCCCTTACTGAGATGTGATTGATGCTGCCTATCAGCATAATCACTGTTTCTGGTTTTGAAAGATTTATTTTCATTTATAAACATTTTTCTACTATGATTGAAAACTTATTTGAAACCACAGCAGATTTGCTTTCAACATGAGACATACCCTTGTTGAAAGTAGGCTGCTTACCTCTTGAAAACTTATTTTCAAATTGTTTAGCATCAAAAGGATTAACATGTCTCTTACCATCAGCTTTGGACCCAGAGCCTGTTTTGTCAACAGGTTTGGTGTCCACAGCTGCAGCTTGAACATGTTTTCCTTTCATTTGCTTGTGTGAATTAGCAGTGCACTTAGCAGGCTGATTTGATGGAGAACACATTGCATCATCAGCTTTGGGGCTTTTTTCACACAAGCTGTCAGTATTTTGAGGCCTGACAAACCTGTTTGTTGAGACCAGCTTTCCATTAACTTTCTGGATGAAAGTACTGGGAAGCTCACCAAGAGTGGACAAGTCATCTTTCAGATTATTGATCTCAACAATAGAAGTTGTTGTGTCAAGATCCCCTCCAAGATAGGCTTGGATTTGTGCAGGGATCTGCTGACTTATGCAATGGCTGACTTTTTGTGCTGATTGGCACCAAGAGTCAACTATCTTTTGAAGCTTTGCATGTTTTACATTTGTTTCTCTCTTTTCTTCTAGTAAAATAGAGTTGATGTGTTTTAGTTCATCAAGCTCAGTTTCCAACTTATGGAAACCGTCTAGTTTACTAGATTTAATTTCAAGATCAGTTTTAAGCTTAGAGATTTCAGATATTAAAACATTATGCTTCTCAACAGCAGCTTTTAAATCAACTAGCATGTATTCAAACATTTTTACTTTTTCATGTGAACTGTAAGCCATAAAATTTTGTACCTTGTACATCATAGTAAGGTTCCAGTTATCCAAGCTACTGAAGGCTTCAGCTTCAGCCAAGTCCTGTTTGAAGTTGCTAGTTGATGGGACATCAGTATTGGCCATCAGACAATTGTTGTCTTCTTCATCTGAGGATGAATCAGACTCCTCCCAATCACATGTCTCTGCCATCAGTCCCTTTTGCTTTTCGGAAGCCACTGAGTTTTCCAACTTTTTCAGCTTTGCCATGGCCATAAGGTACTTAACCCTATAGCCATCGTCCCTGTTGGTCTTGTATGGTTTGGAAGACTGTCCAACAGCTTTTGACACACAGTCAGCAGCTATATGGCCAGTTTTGCCACATTTGAAGCACTCAGCTTTAGATTTATCAAATGCCTTCTTCTTGACAGCATTTGAGTTAGCCTGCAGCATATTTCTTCCAAACCTCTTCTTGTTGAACCTTTTGACAAGCATGGCTATCATTTGCTCATCATCAAGCTCAGCAAGATCTGCACTGTCTTCCTTATCAGACATTTCCTCTCTTTCATCATCAGCCTGTTGATCAGATTGTGTGAACACATCACACTCCTGTCCAACAGGTTGTCTCACACTTGCCACTAAGGCAGCACCTCTCTTGGACATTTCCAAGGCATTTCTCTTCTGCTGCCTTGACTGTTCATCATTTAGTAAAGATCCATATAAGTTTACCAGATCCATACCTTTGATAGTACCTGAGTTTCTCAAGATGGTGGAAAAATAGTTCCATTCTTCAGGTAGAATGTCCAAGAACTTGTTCACCAGGGTTAGGCTGTCCTTAATGATCCCAACAGCTTTGAGATCATTGACAAGAGCAGTAAACCTGGTGCAGGTTTCTGTGAGTGTCTCCTTTGGTTTTGCAAAGAAGAGTTCATACTGTCTAACAAGATTATTAATCCTGTTGTCCAGTGTGATTGTGGGTCCATCATAGACGGTACACAAAGTATCCCACATCTCCTTTGCAGTCTTCATCTTCTCAACTTGTTTGAACACATCATCAGGCAGAGAGATAACCAGGTTATTCCTGGCCTTTGCATCCAGAGCAACCAGTCTTTTGTCTTCATCAGACCATTGAGCTTTGGCCTTCTCAAAGGTTCTGATTTCAGGAGCTGCTCCTTCAATAGCAGGAGTTATGGTAGTAACAGAAGTTGGCACATAGGATCCTTCCATTACTATCTCTGGTAGTTGTACATCCAGATTCTCTAAATAGAGCATCATTCTGCACTTCCAGCCAGAGAAGTTCTGATGATTGAACTTTGGGGGTTTGGCCATTGACCCATTGTCATAGTAAGAGGAATTTGCAGAACTGTTGTCCATGGAAACGTAGGGAAAATGAGAGATCTTAGAGATGACACACACTCTAACACTGCTCTGATACCAGTTGTAGGTCCCAAAAGGTTTCCCAAGTGTATAGCTCTAAGCTGTAGAGGGGGGGTGAATACAGCAGTTTAAAACTTAGACACTCTTTTCTCAATGTTTGTATGTATTATCAACAAAAGTTAATTACAAACAAGCTTGAATGCGGAAAGGTTCAAGCTGAGATGACAGATACAATAGTTTGTTAACTAATCTAAAACACACTCAGACTAGTTACAATGATTACTCTCACTTAGAAGCACTCACTGCTTTTACAAGACTTAAATGGACAGCTTATACACGAACAGCTTAGACACACTCTACTGTTTTATATAAGCAGATTTGCATGCATGGAATAACACACTTCAATGCATGTACTGATTGTCACACTCTTGATTATCACATTATCCTTAGAAGCTTCCTTTTTATACCCGAAAGGAGAATCTCAGAGAAGCTTCCTCATTGGACAAATGAGATAGTGGAGAGTCTTTCCAAAAAGACAAAACGCCTTTCTGCATGTTCTGATAAAGTATCTTTGTCTTCACATGGCAGAATCTTTGTCTTTTCCTTTTGTCACTGTTGCATACGGCTTTAACCAAAAAAGGAATGTCAACTTTGCATCTTTCTTCTTTTGTTAATGCCATTTTGATATAAGAAAAGGTCTGTCACCCTTTTCAAATATCTGTTTTGTCTTCATGTAACAGAATAGTGTGGGCAGGCTGTGCAGTTCTGTCTTCCACTTTGTCTTCGACTTGTAAACTGATCTTGTAGCCAAAAACAATACATGAGGACTTGGAAACGTATTCCATAAAGTGTTTAACCTGTTCACAAAGAACAGGTTCTGTTCACAAAGAACAGAACACTTGAAAACTGCCTAAGCTGCTCAAGAGAATAGAGCAGCGTAGACAGTTTATGCGCAGCCTGTTCAGCAGACAGAACAGTTTGGACAAAACTGTCTTTGTTGCAACGAATGCAACATGGTAAACAGCTTTGGGCTGATATTGCAAATCACTTTCAGGTTTCAATAAGGCATATAACATGCCTTAAGTTCATCCTTCAAATGCATCAACAGGTTTGATTAAAAATCTCCCCCTCAGATGTACAGCAGGTTTGACTGAGGCCTTTTTGTGCCTAACAGGCCATATGAGTTAATTTCTCTTCTAGTACACAAGAATCATCAATATCAGAGTCAGAGTTAGAATTTACCTCAGGTGTGTCTGAACCATCTGATTTTTCTAACTCTGAATCTTCATTATCCTTATCTTCAGGTTTTCCAGTTGCCATCAACGCAACTTCTTCTGTCTCTTCCTCCTCAGACTCTTGTCTTTCCTCATCTTCTTCATCTGTTAATCCAACCCATACTTCATCCTCGGCTATCATGGCTGACTCACTTAATTCCGACTCATTAAGAACCACTGATTTCAGGCAAATATGAGCATCTTCATCTAGGATGTCTTCATCTTCAGATAGCTGCAGCCAATGGTCATCCTCCGCCATAAGAGTTTTTCCAGCCTATTTTTCTTGGCTAAGAGAGCCTTTCTTGTATAGTAGTCAGAGTTTTTGACTACTGGAAGTCTACATTCACGGGCAAAATGACCTGGTTTTCCACAGTTATAACATTTCTGCTCTGAATCTTTCTTTGCTGACTTATCTGATTTTTCATATTTGTCAGCCTTTCTTCCACTCCTTTCTCCAGATTTTTCATATTTTTCCTTCTTCTCAATTTTCCTCGAGCCAGTCTTGTAGCGCATCTTATTGTTGGTTGGCTTACGGTAGAACTTCTTTTGAAATGCTTTGGTTAGCAGTGTCATCTGCTTTTTCATTTCTTCAATCTCAGAATCTGCAGATGAATCTGAGGTTTCTGATTCGGAAGAGGTACTGCTGACTACTGCCCTTTTCTCCTTTTTCAACTTATATTTGTACTTCTTTTCTGCCAGTAAAGCCAATGGGTCAGCAGTCTCTTTCTCAGCTTTCTTCTTGCCTGATAATTTCCTCAATACAACCTCTTGGTAGTTATTAAGGTTCTCAAAAATCATATGAAAATCCATTTTTTCAATGTCCTTTGTCTGCTGGATAATCATGGCATACTTCTCCCATTCAGGGTTAAGTACATTTAAGAACTTGACATTTATGTCCAGGTTGGACTTTGTCACTCCATTTCTTTTCATTTCACTTACCAAACTCACAAACCTCAGGTAAGTGTTTTCCAGTAGTTCTCCTTCACGAGCTTGAAAATTCTCGAATGTCATCAGACTGTTTCTAGCTCTGTTTGTTGCAGCTCTATCAGATCCCCTCATAAGTTTACACACCTCATCCCATATGGATTTGGCGGTTTTTGTGTTTGTGAGACATGTGTAAATGTCATTGGGGATCGAGATCAGTAATAATTTCCTAGCAGTTTTATCCCCTAACTTTCTTTTCTTTTGTGCCTCAGTCAAGTTGGTAACCTCAACTGTCCTTGGTGGAATCGGGGGATTTCCGGTGGGTACTCCAGGGATTGTATCCATGAATTTAGTTGGTCCTTCTGTTAAGGATTTCAACATTTCTTCTGACAGATCATGAAAGCTTATGAATTCTAGAAACCTCTCCCTCCATTGGACGTATTCTCACCGATAAAGAATTGGGGGTTTGGTTTCTGATCCCATTGCTAGAGCGTCTTTTGACATTGTGATTGATATTTTGGAAACTGTCCAAGATCTGATGAACTTTGATTGAAATTGAAATTGTTGATCAACAGTTGAAAGTTGATCAACCTTTGAAAGAAAGATTAGTATCAATTGATCAACTCGAATCTATAACAAAGTAACTTGTTAGAAGAAATAATCAACTCGAATCAAACAATGATAAAACTCGAATGACTTAAGCAAGACTCGATTGATGTTGTGTTAAACTCGAATGAAGCTATGTAAAACTCGAATGAGCTTTGTATAAAACTCGAATTAGCTTGAGTGAAACTCGAATTAGTCTTTTGTAAAACTCGAATTTACTTGTGTAAAACTCGAATTACTCTTTTGTGAAACTCGAATTACTCTTTTGTGAAACTCGAATTGACTTGTGTAAAACTCGAATTACTCTTTTGTGAAACTCGAATTGAATTGTGTAACTTTTTTGAACTTGTGGATCAACTCGAATAAAATTGCATGTCAATTTGAATAAAATGAATGTCAACTCGAATCAATTGAGAGTCAACTCGATTGATTAATCAAGTAAACTCGATTGATTGACAATTTCAACTCGATTCACTTGTTGACAACTCGATTGACACTTGTTGACAACTCGATTGACACTTGTTGTCAACTCGATTTACAAATATAGTCAACTCGAATTGCACATAACTATGTGTATATCGAGTTTCTTTGTTTTTCAGATTATTCAAGTCTGAAATTCAAAATAATTTGTAAAACACAGCCATTTTCACCCAAACTGAAATCGAATGTAAGGATTTTGATTACAAACACTTTTTGTGAAACAATTTTGTCCAAAATTAGATCTAGACTTGACTTTTTCAATAGAACAGTGATGAACTATGGGTTTTTCAAAATTTCAGAAAAATCACTAGATCTTTTTCTGTGTTTGATGAATCAAATCAAGATTATAGTCAATTGAATCGACTACTTATCCTATTCCTTCGATCCAAATATCAGAGTGTATGATCAACAGATTAAAAACCCTTGATGATTTTAGGGTTTTCGAAAAAAAATTCAAGAACAGTTCGTAATTATCAATTTCAGAATCAAAATTCACCCCTAGAAGCTCTGATACCAATTGTGAATTACAGTTTCTTATCAATCAAACAACAATATCAATAATCAAGAACAATAACTGGAATCAAAACTAACCGAATGATTATATTGCAGATTTGATGATTACAAAATGTTGAAATGGAAGCTTCGAGTACTGTTGCTCTTTTCAGAATTAATGCGTACAAATCAGCAACTGTCAGAGATCTATTCTATTTTGAAAGTCAGCACTCTATTTATATACATTTATGCAACTATTAACTAATTACAAAACAGACCCTATACTTTGTATTCCATCAACTAAAATACATTCCAACATAAACATTTTGTCTTCTTCTTCAGAGCTGTAATCCTTAAAGTTTTGTACCTTATACATCATAGTTGGATTCCAGTTCTCTAAAGTGCTGAGAGCTTCAGCTTCAGCCAGCACCTGTTTGAAGTTGCTTGTTGAGGGGACATCAGTAAATTGTTGTCCTCTTCATCAGATGATGAATCAGACTCCTCCCAGTCACAAGTCTCAGCCATGAGTCCCTTCTGCTTGTTGGAAGCCATTGAGTCTTCTAACTTCTTCAGCTTAGCCATGGTCATTAGGTACTTAACCCTGTAGCCATCGTCTTTATTTGTCTTGTATGGTTTGGAGGAAGAGCCAGCAGCTTTAGACATACAGTCAGCAGCTATATGGCCTGTTTTGCCACATTTAAAGCACTCAGTCTTAGTTTTGTCAAATGTCTTCTTCTTGATGGCACCTGATTTCTTTTGCAGCATCTTACCACCAAACCTCTTCTTATTGAATTTTCTGACAAGCATAGCAATCATTTGCTCATCATCAAACTCAGTAAGGTCTTCACAGTCCTCTTCCTCAGACATTTCCTCCATTTCATAATCAGCCTGTTGATCAGCTTGTGTGAACACATCACACACCTGACCAGCAGGTTGTCTCACGCTGGCCACTAAGGCAGCACCTCTTTTGGACATCTCTAAGGCATTTCTTTTCTGTTGCCTTGATTGTTCATCATTTATTAAAGACCCATACAGATTTACAAGATCCATACCTCTGATGGTGCCTGAGTTTCTGAGGATAGTAGAGAAGTAATTCCATTCCTCAGGCAAAATGTCCAGAAATTAAACCAAAGTTAAGCTGTCTTTAGTGATCCCAACAACTTTGAGATCATTTATCAAAGCATTGAACCTGGTGTAGGTTTTAGTGAGTGACTCCTTTAGCTTTGCAATAAACAGTTCATATTGTCTAACAAGGTTGTTAATCCTGTTATCCAATGTGATAGTGGGACCATCATAGACGGTACACAAAGTATCCCACATTTCCTTTGCAGTCTTCATCTTCTCAACCTGTTTGCAACCAGTTGTAGGTCCCAAAAGGTTTCCCTAGTATGTTGCTCTAAGCTGTAAAGGGGGGTGAATACAGCTACTTAAAAATTTCAACACACTTTCTCAATGTTTGTATGTATATTATCAACAAGTGTTAATTTACAAACAAGCTTGAACTGCGGAATGGTTCAAGCTAAGATGACAGAAACAACAGATAGACTACCAATCTAAGACACACTCAGACCAGTTACAATGAATACACTGACAAAGATGGACTCGCTATTTTTATAAGACAGACGGACAGCTTGAACAAGAACAGCTTGGACACACTTAACTGTTTTATTCTAAGCAGACTTTGCATACATAAAAACAAACTTCTTTACACGTTCTGAATATCTCACTCTTGGTTATCTCACATTTCTTAGAAGCTTTCTTTTATACTCTCACAAAGAATACTGGTGAAACTTCCTCATTGGATGCAGAGATAGTGGAGTGTCTTTCCAAAAAGACATAACTGCTTTTCTGCACGTTCTGACAAAACAGCATTTGTCCATACATTGCAAAATCTTTGTCTTTTTCATTTTGTCTCTGTTGCAGACTGCTTTACCTTAAAGAGGAATGTCAACTTTAATCTTTTCCTATTCTTGTAGAGCCATTTTGATATAAGAAATAATCGGTCACCCATCTCAAATATATGTTTTGTCTTTATGTATCAGAACAGCTTGGGCAGTGTAAGCAGCTTCTGATTTTCCACTTTGTCTTCGACTTGCAAACTGATCTTTTCGTCTAAGACAATACATGATGACATTGAAACAAATTCCATAAAGTGTATAACCTGTTCACAAAGAACAGGCTCTGTTCACAAAGAACAGAACACTTAGATTTGGTCCAAGCTGCTCAACAGACATAGCAGCGTGGACAGTTTATGTCCAGCCTGTTCAACAGAATAGTACAGCTTGGACAATCTGCCTTAGTTGAACAAATGCAACAGGGTAAGCAGCTTTGACTTATATTGCAAATCACTTTTCAGGTTTCAATAAGGCATTAAGAGGCCTTAAATTATACCTTCAAGTGCATCAAACAAGTTTGATTAATAATCTCCCCTTAAGATGTATAACAGGTTTGATTGAGGCCTTTTTGTGCCTAACAAATATATTCTTCGTTCATCATAGTGGTATGTACTTTTCAGGTTTGTCATGCACATCATGATCCTGAACACATAAAATATAAGACAACATAGGATGCCGAACCTTTCGACTATACATGCAGCTACAAGTTATATTTACATCTTTCTCATCGAAAACTACATGCACATGATAAATATCGATGCTAACATCAGTATACACTAAGTGGTCATGTGGATATGTTACTAAAATTCATCATGTGAATGGTCAAATAGTGTATGTGAATGGTCAAATAATTACCTGACCATTCAACATTTATATTACATTATTTGACGATTCACATTTGAATGATTATCTTGTACGAATGGTTAAAAATATAAAAACACAATCTAAACATGTGAATTGTCAAGTATTACATTCTGAATGTTTATTCAACTAATTAATGTGAATGATGATATAACTAATGTGAATGGTGAATGATTAGTTAATTATTTGACCATTCACATACACTATTTAACCATTCAAATGATGAATTCAGTAATAACATCAGTATACAATGAGAATCATTACTAATTTCATATTACTCTTCGGGTCATGATGCTTACCTCTATTGATTTTTTAACTCGTATGTCGTTTCCAACCTCATTAAGTATATACGTCTTACTATCTTCATCGTTTACACATGTGATTGGCAGCACGCCGAATGAACTCTTAATGATTTCTTCTTGTACTATACCAACGATCTTGAACGTGAACATTTCCGATGCTTTTTTTTCCATGTTCAGCCTCGTATTCAAATCCATCTTCTTTGTTCTTGAGTCGTAATCCAATGTCCTTTGCATGTTTCTTTGGGAGTCCAATGCGCTATCGAAACGACTAAAAAAGTCAACCAAATTGGATGTACTTTTCAAGTAATGGTTGAAGAAAGTGTTTTGTCCCTCCAAAAAAGACGTTGTTCTCATCAATCCTGACATTGGAATGTCTCAAAAAAATGCAAGTATCCACTCGTCTCTAATGTCATAAAGATCATTGAACCATTTATGTTTTTCAAGTTCAAATTCGATATTTTTTTTTCCATTCAACCACGAATTCTTCTGCATCAATATTTTGGTTCCAAAAATGTCCATCAAGGTGAGTCTTTCGTGCATAACATTGGTACCTTTTTGTAAGTAAACATGTTAGCATAATAAAATGGATGAAGCATTTCAAGTGAATGATCAAGTAGCAAACATGTGAATGTTAATTTTTCAGTATATACATTAATTGCAAGCTTATCCATTATATGTTACATGTGGTATCGGTGGACAGCCTTGTTCAAAACTAATTTTATTGCCTTCTTCATTGATGGGTCTTGTTCTGTTACAACAATATTCGGCTCTCGTCGATGTGCGCATATAAATGCATTGAGTAGCCATTTGTATGATTCTACATCCTCCTTGCTTAGAAACTCAGTACCAAATGAAACACACTTTTTATGGTTGTTAATACCGGTGAATGGGACAAGAACCATATCATGCCTGAAAATAATCATTCACTATACATATTTAAGCATTCACATTAAGTATCTCATCATATATGTTACTGAAATTACCTCACCATTCAAGATTAAGTATTTCACCATTCAGTAATGTAAGTGATTGATATTTAACTAAGTGGTCTTGTAGATATGTTGCTGAAATTCATCATGTGAATGGTCAAATAGTTACCTCACCATTCAAGATTCAGTTTACATTATTTCACCATTACATGTGAATGATTATCTTGTGTGAATGGTTAAAAATATACAAAAACAATCTAAACATATTATATGAACAGATAATAAAACATGTGAATTACAACGATATTGCATTCTGAGTGTTCATTCAACTAATGTGAATGGTGATATGACTAATGTAAATGGTGAATGTGATCAGTTAATTATTTGTCCATTCACATACAATATTTGACCATTCACATTGAATTTCAGTAATAACATCACTATACCCTAAGTGTTCAGTTCTAATTTCATATGACCAGTTAACAATTAACCATATACTAACTTGTTTGTCTTGTATGTTGCATCTAAAGACACTATGTCACCAAAAGCAACATAGTTTTCCGCATCTACTTCATCTGCCCAAAATATTGCATTGATGAAAACACCTTTTTTTATTGAGTGGTGGAAATGAAAGTTTTTAACAATTTCGGATTTCATTGTATACTTTTCAACAATCACCTGTGCGTCACTACCCCAACATAGCAGTTTAAGTCTCTTTTAAAATTCTTGAAATCCGTCCTTGTTGCCCCAACATAAAGGTATCCTCCAGATAGCTCTTTGCATAGCTTGTGGATGTTTATAGCACCGATATTTGTGCTAGATGCCTTCTGAATCATTTTTTGTTGTTCAAAGTTTAGCTTCCTTGACGACCGCATAAGATATGCATCTTCTGATGACACGAGACAGTGATTGTGGGCCTCATGAAATTTGTAAACCTCAAACTTCCCTTCATTTGTTATATGGAATCGTATTTGTGCTTTGCAATCACTCTTAGCTGAAGGTACTAAACACTGCTGTTGTTTCTTTCCGTCTAAGCTGTTGTGTTTTGACTTTTCAGGTACTCATTCTTTGTTACAGACCACTGCCCTCATTCTTTCTTCACCTTTAACTCTTCTTTTTAGAGTTGATAAACGGATATCGAATCCAGCCATATGTGCATGGGTTTTATAAAAATTCACTCATTCATCCAAAGTATTGAAAATCATTTTTTGTCTTGCTTTGACGTCTTCTGGTAAAACTGGAATCCAATACATATGTCCACCTGAAGTCGTTTGAATTAAAAATGCTTCTTCATGCCCTTCAATATCAACTGGAAAAGAAAAATCATTTTGAATAATACTACTATTATGAAATGAATAATTAGGCAATATGTATAATGATATTATTTCTGAAATGTCTCATGTGAATGGTCAAATAATGTATGTGAATGATCATTCACATTAGTTGAATGACCATTCACAATGTAATATTTCATCATTCACATGTTTTCTTAACTGTTCATACGAGTTATATGAATTTAAATGTATCATGTGAATGGTCAAATAGTGCATTGTGAATGGTCATTCAACAAGTGTTTTTTGTCGAATATATAGTCATTCACATAACTTGAATGACCATTCACATTAGTTGATAAGTTATATGACCATTCACAATGCACAATTTGAGCATTGACATAACCTGTCATCCATCTAGGTAACAAATCATTCATCATTCACATAAACAATTTGAGCATTCAAATAATATAAATCATATCTCATTGTTAAAACTGTGTTATCAATATTACAGTTCCAATAGTGAAAATTTCTAATGATTGTTACTTGTAACATTTGATAGCTATGATTATGGAATAGATTTTATAATTGAACATATTGTTTTCTTCTTCATTATCATCGACACCATTAGGGTTTCTATTTTCACCATCAACAGCTACGACTTCCTTCTCAATATGAATTGATTCCTCCATGAATGCAAATTTCAGAGGATTGTGTAAAATCGCAATTGATTCCTCCACGAATGGATGTATTTAATTGTGAGATTTCAGAGGATTGCGTATGGAGAAGAAGCCACGTCTGATCAAAACAAACAGATCTTACGCTGAATTGAGAAGAAATCGTGTATAATCAAATGTCTGTCGTGCCCCTCCCTCTTTAATTTAATCTGTTGGTTGGTGAATGGTGCGTTGGATACACTGGAATTCCAGTGGGACGCCAGAGAACCTTATTTATATATATATATATATATATATATATATATATATATATATATATATATATATATATATATATATATATATATATATATATATATATATATATTCAAGTGAGTATCACTTATAATGCAGCGCACCAGAAGGTACCACTCTTAAAAGTAATTTCTTTTTCATAAACATGTTTTAATTAACATTACACAGATGATATATAAAATTCACGCACATTCACACATCCTAAGTGCATGAAATCATGCATCACATAAATGCAAGTTCACATACATGCAAAATTATATAAGTCTACTTTCACATCATTTTTTAGGAGTTAGGAGATGTGAATGCATGTGAAATTTACATATGATCTTTATAATGTTAATTAAAACATGTTTATGAAAAAAAAATTCAAATTTTGTTTTAAATGTGTGTGTGTGTGTGTAAATATATATATATATATATATATATATATATATATATATATATATATATATATATATATATATATATATCAAGTTTCATGGAACCCTGGATTAGAGCGGAGTCCTGGAGTCCTGTCCTGTTTGGCAATAATAACCCATAATTTCTATTAGTAATGACTTAATTATGATATTTTCAAAAAAATGTAGGTGTTTGGGACCAAAATGGTATTTTCGGTATCAAGAATTTTGATTAAAAGAAAGTAACTAAATTAAATTTTGGAAACAAATAAGTCAATCTCATATCCCTATAATCACTTCTCCATTTAATTCTTAATGCACATGTTCATGATCAAGTTACGAATGAATATGATAAAAAAGAAACTTGAATCTTGTCCTTCTCGATGTGCAATTTTAAAATCGTTTCTTAATTCTTAATGCACTTGTTCATGGTTTTTGAACTATTTTATGGAGATACTACACTCGTTCTAAAATCGTTTCTTATACATTTGCACATGTTAATACTACACTTGTTCAAATAAAGTTGTTCAAACAACATTCAATGGAGATACTGAACTATTTCATGGGGATACTACGTTTGCACATTTTAACGTTGATACATGTGCATACGAAATTATGCATATCGAAATTGAACATGTGCATATGGGAATTTGTAGATGAAGATGGATGATTTGATTTGCAATGAAGATGAATGATTTGGGTTAAAATAAATAAATGAACATGTTGATGGATAGAGTAAATGAGAGATGATTATGAGAGAATCTTGTATTTATGTTATGGAATATGCTAATAATCAGGGATTCACTTTTAATTAAATTAATGTCTAGTCAATAAAAACATAGTATGACAAATATACCATTTTGTCTTTTGAACCAAACAATGTGGGATTCCAGGACTCCACTCTAAGTTGGGACTCCATGGAACCTAACCATATATATATATATATATATATATATATATATATATATATATATATATATATATATATATATATATATATATATATATATATATATATATATATATATATATATACACACACACACACACACACACACATATATATATAGGGGGTTCAATGGAAAACCACCATGTACCTGAAAACTTGTGAAAATCACACTGCACCACCACAAATGCATCAAAGTTCCCGCGTGATGCATCAAAATCTCACGTGATGCATCAAATTTCCTGCGTGATGCATCGAAATCTCGTGTGATGCATCACCTTATTTACAATCATGTCACCGCGTATTTTATGAAATACACCAAATCGGACGATATGCGTAGATTTCCATAGTTTTGAGGTGCATAGTAGTTTTCCATTGAACCCACCCCTATATATATACCAATAAAACAGTAATTACACTCATTTCTTGTGAAGCCACGTGTCATCACCTTGAATCGACACATGTCATTTATAGGTTTTACAAATAATAAACAAATATAAATCTATATATTATAATAAACGAGAACATCTCATTGACACATGTCATCTTATCAGAGAATTACTTTTTCATTTTTCCGCTCTTTTTCCTAATTTATAATCATTCAATAATAAATTTAAGTAATTAAATTAATGTATATAAATAACTTTTTATCTTTATTTCCTAATTTATTTCCTTAAATTAACCATTTCAATTCAGTATATTAATTGCAATTAAACCAATAGATACTGATAACTAAAACATATATCTTGTTTTTAAATTTGAAACATGCATATTATAGTTGTATTTATTTTCAATTCTTTTTTTTTTATCAATTCTAAATATATGAATAAAAATATGAATTGATATACATAGTACATTTAATAACCTAATATTTAAAAAAAAAGATAATAATATTTTTTAAGTTTAACAGCACATTTATTATAAATTGTTTTATTAAGTTTTTACTGCATTATTAAAGTTTCAAACCTTTTTTTATTTTAAATATTTATTTATTTTAATTATAATGTTATGAACATATAAATTATTTAATAAAATTTATATTTTATAAAATCTACTTTTAGTTACATAATATTAAGTTTTAAAGAAATTTGTATTCAAAAGTGATAGTGAATCACTTTTAATTTATGATCATTTAAGAAAATTTATTTAAATTATGTAATCGTTAATGAATTGTTTACCAACTTTATAAAATTAATAAAAAATACTTATCATTTGAAAAACCTGTATTTTTAGTTCGAATGTGATAATAATAATCTATAATCTATAATAAATAATAATAAAAGAGTAACTAAACTCATTATTTGTGAAGCCACGTGTCATTACCATGAATCGACACGTGACATTTATAGTTTCAAAAATAATAAAAAATTCAAACTATATCTATCCAAATATAATATAATCTATATTTAAATCCAAATCAAAATAAATCTAACAAAATCTAATACTCTAATAACCTATTAATTATAATGTAGTATAATAAAAGTTTAAAAAAATATAAAAAAAAAGTTTCAATATGTATTTAGAAATATATAAATTAATAGGTAATGATAAATAATAATATCACTCTTATATATTTTGTTTAAAAAATAATATTTATATCTTGACCTTTTAATTTATTATATTTTATATATATTAAAAATATATGTGTAATACGCAGGTAATAAACTAGTTATATCTATTCAAATCTAATATAATCTAGTGTAGAATTGTAGAACCAATACCGTCCATTGACTAGATTAATCTAATGTTTTTTATTAAAAGAATCAAGTTTGAAATTAGTAAAAAAATTATTGGTATAAATGATATTCTAATTCATTGAATGGTAAAAAAGGAAAAAATTGGTAATAGCAAAAAGGTTGACATTAGTAAAAAAAATATCATATGTTATGAAATTAAAATAACATTAATATGATTAATTTTTAATTTAAAAAAATTATACTATAAAAAGGAGAATTTTATACTTTTCAAAATGAGACCTGTCATAATATATTTTTTACGAAAAAATTTTACATGTTTATTTTTCATATAAAAAAAAAATTTACCCAGACCACGATGCAATATAGCATGTCGAGATCATTCAATGTTGAAGTAACAGTTTATATATTATATTCAACGTCGAAGTAATACTATATAACATATATACAACACCGTACATTCAATATTAAGAGAGTCAAAATAATGGTCAAAATTAGTAGTCAAACTTGGTGGACTAGCCTCAATTTAACGAGACCGGTCATGATATATTTTTTTCAAAAAATTTTACATATTTATTTTTCGTAATAATTTTTTTGACCCAGACGACCATTCAACATATCATATCGAGATCATTCAATGTCGAATTATAGTTTATATCACATATTCAACGTCGAAGTAATACTATATATCATATATGCAACACTGCATATACATTCAGTATTAATATAATTGAAATAATGGTCAAAGTTTGTAGTCAAACTTGATGGGCTACCCTTAATTTAATGTTAATTGTATAATTACCATTTTATCAATAGTGTTATCTTATAATCCTATGGTGTAGATTGATTTCATAATTCTGTACTAAATTAATTTTCTACAATAATCTCAACCCTATACACATATAAAATATTTATGAACAATTACAACCATCAATCAATCTCAATAAAAGGGCCGACGTTAAACACTTTTTTTTTTTGGTTATGAGAAGGCAAACAAATTAGAAAGCAAAATATAGATCAAGATAAATTAGTACAAACAATTCAAAGAGACCTCGTCTCTATTCCTCAAATACTTTCATTTAATTTCTGAATTTCATCTTTGTTCTTATTTTTCTTTTTTAATGTCAAATCGATGTTCTTTTGCAACAATGATATCCAAATAATAATTTTTTTTTTTGCATAATGTAAAAGGAAAATAAAGAGCAAATCTTCATCTTTATCTGATCAACAATGGCGGACAAAGATGTTCATCGTCAAACAGAAGAGACAATTGGTACGTATATGTAATTTCATTACAATTTTTTTTTTCATTTTTTTTAGGAAGAATGCATTGAATTGGATGATAATTTACAATTGAAGTTTATTAAATTTGTTTTATAATTTAATCATACATTTTTGTCTTAAATATCGTGAATCGGGCAATAAGAACAGATTAAAAGAAACGTTTTGTAATGTAGGTTTATGATACGTTGCATCGATCATGCACTCTGTTAGCATCGTAGATAAAACATTAATTTGTAAATTAGGTTTTATAATTTGTAATTTTTAGAACCGTAATATCTTATTAAAGGGTTAATTTGGGAAAAAAAACCTCAAGTTAGACCATTTTTATTATTAAAACCCTCAATCATTTTTCATTGCACAAAAAACTTTCAACTGACTAAAACCTATCAAAATGAGGTTTTTTCAAAAACGATAACTTGCAACCTGATGAACTGGTTGCAATTTGCTGACCAACCGTTCGTCTTTAACGAACCTTCTTTCCAACGAACTCATTTGTCTGTGTTTTATGATTCAAATTCACATTTCTTATAGATTTCTTTTTTCAAATCTGTGTTTTTTTATTAAAATTTACTTTTTTGGCAAAATTTTGATAGTCACTGATGACTTGTTGATGGTAACCTGTGACTTTCAATCGGTTACAACTGGTAGTATCTCAATTCCATGAAATTTTTCGATTAAGGGTTTTTGTGCAATTAAAAATGGTTTGGGGTTTTATTTACAAAAATGGTTCAACTTCAATATTTTTTATTGATATATTAAAGTTAGCAAGATGCAAGAAAATTACATATTATAAAAGGCAATAATTGGTTTTTGCAATCATCCCATTCAATTAATTCAAAGTATTCGATCTACACCTTGAGCTGACCCAAAATGACTGCTATAAAACAATACCATTCCTTAACGAAGAAAGCTTCAAGTCGTTTACTAGTATTCGGGAAAGGTCCAGACCAACCACCCGATTGTTCAAAAACGTCTCCTCCAAAATCTAGGGGTGTTAAAAAAATATCTGAATCCGAGGATCCGAAAACCCGAAAACCCGAATTGAAATTATCCGAAATTTCGGATATACGGATTTTTCAAAATTTTGGATTTTCGGATTATCCGAAAATCCGAAATCCATTTTTTTTAAAAAATTTTATATTTTTTATTTGACTAAAACTGATTGTATTCTTTAATTTTATATGTATAATGTAGTTTTAACATAATTATAACTCATTTAAATGTATTTTACCATCTTTTGACATGTTTTTTTATTGTTTTAAGTTTAAAAAGTATGATATAATTTCGTTTACGACACATTTACTTTTTTATATATTAAAGGTATATAGATTTGTATTTTTTATATTTGAATTTATTTATAATTTTAAGTTTCATTAAAAATTTGTAATTTTCGGATAATCTGATATCTGATTTTCGGATAATCCAAAATTTCGGATATCCGAAATTCAGATTAACCGAAAATCGGATACGGATTCGGATAGTAAAATTCATGTATCCGATTTTCGGATTATCCGAAATTCGGATTTCCGAAAATCGGATAATCCGAAAATAAACACCCCTACCAAAATCACTCTTTTGGATGTAACTTCATTAATTTTAGAGCAAGAAAAATGTCAAATGATCAAAAATAGTAATAACCTTTGTCATTTTATCATTTACAGTAACATTATTTAATTTCTATCGTTAATAACATTGATTTTTATATTTTTCATCATTTATAGTAACAACTTTTAATTTTTCTATCAATAATAATAATTGGTGACTTGCAAACATGTTTAGCAGGTCAATAAGAACTTTTCAACTATCAAAAATAGTAATATATTTTCATATTTTTATCAATAACAGTAAGGTATCAAATTAAAACCCAATTTATTTTTATTCTTTAAGTTTTTGCTAAGATTTTATGAACACTAAATAAACCTAATTTTTGTTTCAATTTTGTTGTAAAATTTTAGTTTTTAATTTTCTATTATTATTTATTTATTTAATGTTTATTTAGTTATATTATTACTTTTATTGGTGACAATTTTTTAATTTCATTTAAATTATTAATTTTATTTTTTCATAAAGATAGACGTTAGCAAAAAAAAATATCATATTTCTTTAAATTAAAATAACATTAATATGATTAACTTTTGAATTAAAAAATTTATACCATTAAAACGAGAATTTTATACTATTTAAAATGAGACCGGTCATGATATATTTTTTTAAAAAAAAAATTTACGTGTTTATTTTTCGTAAAAAAAATTACTCAGACCACCATGTAATATAACATATTGGGATCATTAAATGTCGAAGTAACAACTTTATATCGTATATTCAACGTCGGAGTAATACTATATATCATATATGTAACACTGCATATATATTCAATATTAAAAGAGTCAAATTAATAGTCAAACTTTTACACAGACGACCATTCAATATATCAAAATCGAGATCATTCAATGTCGAAATAACAATTTATATCCTATATTTAACGTCGAATTAATAATATATAACATATATGCAACACTACATATACATTGTTAAAAAGTCAAAATAATTGTTAAAACAGTCAAAATAAATGTCAAAAATAAATGTCAAACTTGGTGGGCTACCTTTAATTTGATACTAATTGCATTGGTATCATCTTATCCCTAGTGTTATATTATAATCCTATGGTGTAGATTAATTTATAGTTCCGCACTAAATTAAGCATCTGCAGTGATCTCAACCCTATATATATATATATATATATATATATATATATATATATATATATATATATATATATATATATATATATATATATATATATATATATATATATATATATATATATATATATATA
>JAANYP010002177.1:92736-124401 GCA_020465985.1 Centrapalus pauciflorus | reverse complement strand
ACTTGGTTCAATGCCGATAACCACCCCAACCTTGCACCTTGCAAAACCTTGTGTCGGGGGGAAAAACGCAATTGCCCCTCCCTTACAAATGTATCAAATTTCATGCGATGATCAAAATCCCGCGGATTTGGCATCAATGCCATCCACGGATGACTAAAAAATCCCGCGTGATGCATCACCTTATTTACGATCATGCTACCGCGTTTTTCATGAAATGCACCAAATCGGACGGTATGCGTAGGTTTCCATGGTTTTTACGTGCATAGTGGTTTTCCATTGAACTCACTCCTATATATATATATATATATATATATATATATATATATATATATATATATATATATATATATATATATATATTTGGGGTCAAATGAGTATCATTAGTTTTGCGGAGTACCGGAGGTACCTCGCTTAAAACCATATTTTTTTCATAATCATGTTTAAATTAATAATATAAGACTACTTATAAAAAATCACACATAAACACACATTATAACTATGTAAAACGTGCACGTTCACATGAACTGCATTGTTGTGAACGTATATTCACACCAAACATGTTCACATACATTTTTTCATGTGCACATGACTTTTAAGATGTTAGAAAGCGTGAATGTATGTAATTATTTTTACAAATAGTCTTATATTATTTGTATCTAAATGAATATGAAAAAAATTTTAAAAAAAAAACTTTTTCAGAGCATGTTCACATCTGAAACCCGTGGTATTCACAGGAACTCACAGTACTCTGCATTTTTTAGGTACTCACACGAACCATATTTTATATATATAGGGTTGGGATCATTGCAGAACCTTAATTTAGTGTAGAACCATAGAACCAATCTAAACAATTGGATTATAATATAACACTAGGGATAAGATGGTAATTATGACATTAACATTGAATTAATAGTAGCCTACCAAGTTCGACTGCACATTTTGACCGTTTTTGACTCTTTTAATATCGAACGAACATGCAGTGTTGCATATATGATATATTGTATCACTTCGACGTTGAATGTGTGATATAAACTGTAATTCGACATTGAATGATCTCTATATAATATATTGAATGGACGTCTAGGTAAAAAAAAATTTACGAAAAATAAACACGTAAAATTTTTTCGAACAAATATATCATTACTGTTCTCATTAAATCAACCAACTTTTGACTACTAATTTTGACCATTATTTTGGTTCTGTTAATTTTGAATGTACATGCAGTGTTGCATCGACGTTGGATATACGACATCAAGTATTCATTCGACATTGAATTATATCGGTCATGGTATATTGCATCGTGGTCTGGGTATTTTTTTTTTACGAAAAATAAACACGTAAATTTTTTTCGAAAAAAATATGTCATTACTGTTCTCATTAAATCAACCAACTTTTGACTACTAGTTTTGACCATTATTTTGGTTCTGTTAATTTTGAATGTACATGCAGTGTTGCATCGACGTTGAATATACGATATCAAGTGGTCATTCGACATTGAATGATACCGGTCATGCTACATTGCATGGTGGTCTGGGTATTTTTTTAACGAAAAATAAACACGTAAAATTTTTTCGAAAAAAATATATGATGACCGGTCTCGTTCTTCGAAACACTTGCCCCCCCCCCCCCCCGTCTTACCGCGGCTGCTGGCACGGAGTTAGTCGGGGCTTCTTCCTCGAGTCACCCGAGAGACCTCCATAATTGAGTAAGGTGTTGTTTGTTTTTTAAGAGGTTGATGTCTGCAGTCTGCGAACTTAGCTGTAGAAATCTGCGGTCAGAAGAGGTGGCCTAAAGGTCTGCAGACGTCCGAAGACGCGGGAAGACGTTCGCAGACGCGAGAAGACGTCCACAGACGCGGGAAGACGTCTGCAGACGCGGACAGACGCCAAAAAACAAACGCACTTTTATATAAAACGTTTTCCCACGTCTTCGAGTTCGCAGACATAAGAGGTTCGAAGATCTTCTATCAAAAAACAAACAAGGCCTAAGTAAGAGGACAACAAGCAAATAAAGAGTATAAAATTATCGTTTTTATGATATAATTTTTTTGATTTAACAATTAATCATATTAATGTTATTTTAATTTAAAGAAAAATGATATTTATTTTACTAGTGCAATTCTTTTTGCTATTTCCAATCTATTCCTTTTTTACCCAGAAGTAAAAAATCACTAATGCCAATCTTTTTTTCACTAATTCCAAACTTTATGGTTTTAATCAAGACCATTAGATTAATCTAATCTATGGACGATATTGGTTCTACGGTTCTACACTAAATTTAGATTCTGCAATGATCCCATCATATAATATATATATATATATATATATATATATATATATATATATATATATATATATATATATATATATATATATATATATATAGATTGGGGTTCGATTGAGAACTTTTGTGCATCGAGGCACCATTGAGAACTTTTGTGCATCGGACTATCTACCAAGGGTGCACAAAGGGCATTTAGGGGATATTAAATGTATGGAAATTATTTTGAATTTAAATATTTTTAAGATAATTAATAGCTAAATTTGGTTTGAAAATTACCATTAACTTCTTTCCTAAAACCACTCCCTCTTTCTCTCTATCTCTCTCCCTCTCTTAGCTCCCTCTTGATTTTGGAAGAGATGAACGATATGCATAATTTATATTTGTATGAACGATCCATGTTTGTATTTTGATGTATTTTGATTTTGGAAGAGATGAACGATATGCATGATTTACTTTTGGAAGAGATGAACGACATGCATGAAGAGATGAACGATATGCATGTATTTTGATGTTGTATTATTTTTCTTAATTTTGGAAGTGTACTAATTAAATAAGGATTGCATAATTCCTGTTTTACCCCTCCGTGAATTTCATTATGTGCACTTGATGCATAAAACTTTCTATTTAATTACCCTTTTGCCATTTGATCTAAGCCACACATTCTTTTCATCCAAGGGACAATGGAGATTCTTTTGTGCCTCGATGCACAAAAGTTCTCAATGGAACCTCCTCTCTCTCTCTCTCTCTCTCTCTCTCTCTCTCTCTCTCTCTCTATATATATATATATATATATATATATATATATATATATATATATATATATATGGTTCAATAGAAAAACCAACATGAATCGGAAAACCTTGGAAAACATTTATGCACCATCACAAATGCATCACAATTCACGCGTGATGCATCAAATTCCCCCGCGTGATGCATCAAAAACCCGCGCGATGCATCAAATTCTCGCGTGATGCGTTGACTTTCTGCGTGATGCATCACCTGATCCAATGGTTGTAAAGTGGTTCCCATGTTTTCCGATGCATATAAGTTTTCCATTGAACCCACCCCTATATATATATATATATATATATATATATATATATATATATATAGGGTTCCGAAAAGAACCCTCGTTACCGTGAGAACCACTTCAAAATGCACAAATTTAAAAATTAAAAGTTTTACTTAAAACCATTATTAGTTTTAAATATTAATAAATATCAGAATCTAACACTAAAATTACATTTAAAAAGTATATTCATTAAATTATAAACAAAATGCACAAATTTGAACTTCAAATGTACACATTTTTTTATATGCACAATTCGTACATATAATGCATAAATTATAGCATGAGATGCGTAAATTTTTACATGAAATGCATAAATTTATCGAAAAACATTTAATTTTAGTATCAAATGCACAATTTTATATATTGGATGCACAAATTTTAGAGTGGTTCTCATGTTCTCACGAAATAGAGGGGTTCTCATGTGAACCCAATCCTATATATACATATACATATACATACATACATACATACATACATACATACATACATACATACATACATACATACATACATACATACGTATATATATATATATATATATATATATATATATATATATATATATATAGGGAGGTTTCATTGAGAACTTTTGTGCATCGAGGCACAAAAGAACCTTCATTGGCCCTTGGATGAAAAGAATGTGTGGGTTAGATCAAATGGCAAAAGGGTAATTAAATAGAAAGTTTTATGCATCAAGTGCACATAATGAAATTCGCGGAGGGGTAAAATAGGAATTATACAATCCTTATTTAATTATTACACTTCCAGAATTAACAAAAATAATACAAATTGAAAATACATCAAAATACATGCATATCGTTCATCTCTTCATGCATATCGTTCATCTCTTCCAAAAATAAATCATGCATATCGTTCATCTCTTCCAAAATCAAAATACATCAAAATACAAACATGAATCGTTCATACAAACATAAATCATGCATATCGTTCATCTCTTCCAAAATCAAGATGGGGCTAAGAGAGAGGAGAGAGAGAGAGAGATAGAGAGAAAGAGGGAGTGGTTTTAGGAAAGAAGTTACTGGTGATTTTCATACCAAATTTAGCTATTAATTATCTTAAAAACATTTAAATTCAAAAATAATTTTCATACATTTAATATCCCCTATATGCCCTTTGTGCACCATTGGTAGTAGTCCGATGCACAAAAGTTCTCAATGGTGCATCGATGCACAAAAGTTCTCAATTGAAATATATATATATATATATATATATATATATATATATATATATATATATATATATATATATATATATATATATATATATATATATATATATATATATATATATATAGGATTGGGTTCACATAAGAACCCTCGTTACCGTGAGAACGTGAGAACCACTCTAAAAATTGTGCATCCACTGTATAATGTTGTGCATTTGATACTAAAATTAATTGTTTTCGATATATTTATGCATTTCATGTAAAAATTTACGCATCTCATGCTATAATTTATCCATTTTATGTACGAATTGTGCATTTAAGAAAATTTGTGCATTTGATGTTCAAATTTGTGCATTTAGTTTATAATTTAATGAATGTAAGTTTTAAATTAAATTTTAGTGTTAAATTATGATATTTATTAATATTTAAGACTAATAATGATTTTAAGTAAAACTTTTAATTTTAAAATTTGTGCATTTGATATACAAATTTGTGCATTTTGGAGTGGTTCTCACGTTCTCACGGTAACAAGGGTTCTTACCGGAACTCAACCCTATATATATATATATATATATATATATATATATATATATATATATATATATATATATATATATATATATATATATATATATATATATATATATATATATATATATGATATTTGTTGCTGCATCTGTTTTATTTTCACAGCACACACACCATTAACTTATATACATAAAAGGAAAGGAAAGGCTGCTCTAAGTTCTGTTTTAATCAGCTACATACGTTCGAGATTAATGTTCTAGTCACAGATTAGCACACAAAATGAAGGACTGCAGTTTCTATTTGCACACACAACATCCGAGATTCACAAGGTGAATCTTGGTTCTTTTCACCACAACAACAAACACATACTTAACTTAATTTATGGTACAAAAATAAATAGAATTGGCTGCTGGTTTTGTTTTAATTGATAGAATATGTGGAAACCCTCAATCAGGGGTATTGCCTTTATCTCATTAGAATATATAGAATACATATTTACACAGGAGACCCTACACTATACATTATTTAACACACCCCCCTCAGTCGCAGCTGGAGGAGGACTAATGCTAAGACTGGACTTAAATTGTAAAAATAGCTGTGTAGGAAGACCCTTAGTAAATATATCGGCTAACTGATGAGATGAGGGCACATGCGACACACGCACTTGCCCCAAAGCAACACGTTCTCTTACAAAGTGTAAGTCAAGTTCCACATGTTTGGTTCGTTGATGCTGTACTGGGTTATTAGCTAGATACATGGCACTTACATTATCACAAAAAACAACTGTGGCACGTGAAAGAGGTAGATGTAACTCAATCAAAAGATTACGAAGCCAGGCAGATTCGGCAACAACGTTAGCAATACCACGATATTCAGCTTCGGCACTTGAACGGGACACAACATGTTGGCGTTTAGAGGACCAAGACACAAGATTGTCACCTAGGAAGATGCAGAACCCAGAGGTGGACCGGCGTGTTTCAGGGCAACCGGCCCAATCAGCGTCAGTATAACAGACCAAACGATTAACAGTGGATGGGCGGAGAAAAAGACCATGAGTAAGGGTACCCTTCACATAACGAAGAATGCGTTTGAGGGCATTCAGATGTGGTTGGCGAGGATCGTGCATATACAGACATACTTGCTGTACAGCATAAGCGATTTCCGGACGAGTGATCGTGAGGTACTGTAAAGCACCCGCAAGACTTCGATAGAGAGTCGGATCATCTACTGGTTTGCCAGAGGAGGGTAGTTTGGACTTTGTCTCAGCCGGTGATGAGCAAGGATGACAAGTGTCCATGCCAGCACGAGAAATGATTTCTTGGGCAAAAACTGATTGAGACAGAAAAAGGCCCGAAGAAGAGCGTATAGCGGAGACCCCTAGAAAGAAGGACAGAGCGCCAAGGTCAGTCATTTTGAACTCAGATGACAGACGAGAGATGACATGATTGACCAGAGATTGGGAGGAGGCTGTCAGTATGATATCATCTACATATAGAAGTAGGTAGATTGTATCACGACCATGATGATAAACAAAGAGAGAACTGTCAGATTTACTTGAATGGAAGCCGAGAGAAGTAATGAAGACAGCGAATCGATGAAACCAAGCACGGGGAGCCTGTTTGAGACCGTACAAGGCTTTCCGAATGCGACATACATGCTGTGGGAAGGAGGAATGAACATAGCCAGGTGGTTGTTTCATATAGACTTCCTCCGATAACTCGCCATTGAGAAAGGCATTTTTAACATCAAGCTGATGAATCGGCCAGTTTAGGGAGAGAGCAATGCTTGGGACCATTCGGAAAGTAACTGGTTTGACAACCGGGCTGAAAGTTTCGTCATAGTCAAAACCAGGCATTTGAGAAAAACCTTGAGCCACCAGACGACCCTTGTAACGCTCAAGGCGACCCTGACTGTCGAACTTGTGGCGATATAACCAACGACAGCCAACAATGTTGACTTTTGGTGGAGGGGGGACAAGATCCCACGTGTGATTGGAGAGAAGGGCAGACATTTCAGCGTCCATGGCTGCCTTCCAATTTGCATCACGAATCGCCTGAGCAGAAGACTTGGGAATTGGGGAGAGAGAGTCAACTGCGGAAAGATTGAAGATGTGACGAGGTTTGAGACTGCCGGTGCGTGAGCGAGTCGTCATGGGATGGGTGGAGGTCGGGGCCTGATGAGGGGGAGAAGTGGTGGCTACAGGAGCAGATTGCACAGAGGTAGTGTGCGGAGAGTGAGGAGCATCAGACGATTGTGGTTGGGTATCGACTGTAGGCGCATCAGTGTGTGTGATGGGCATGTCACTCGAGGGAGGCGAGGGAGAAGGAGGAGAAGAGGGAGTGGGGGATGAGGATGTAGTGTGATCATTTGTCATCAAAGAGGGTGTGGTGACATCATCCAAGAACACATCATACTCAGAGGGAGAGGGTGGTGTATTAAATGAGGCATAGGGAAAATGATCTTCATCAAAGATCACGTGGCGAGAGATAATAATACGATGAGTGATGAGGTCATAGCATCGATGACCCCGATGACAAGGAGAAGGGCCGAGGTAGACACAAGCAGTGGAGCGAGGGGAGAGCTTGTTTGGAGCCGTAGAAGATAGGTTTGGATAACAGAGACACCCAAAAACATGTAGGTGTGTGAAATCTGGGAAAGTGTCGTACAAGACCTCACATGGGGTTTTTGAAGCCAGAGTGGTAGTAGGAAGGATGTTCAGAAGATGAACAGACATGGTGAGTGCTTCAACCCAGAATTTAGTAGGGAGGGAGGCTTGAAAGAGAAGTGTGCGGACCACATTATTGATGGTGCGAATGGCTCGTTCAGCTTTGCCATTTTGTTGAGAAGTGTAGGGACACGAGAAACGAACTTGGATGCCATGTTTTTGGAAAAATTCAAGTAATTTGTTATTGTTAAATTCACGGCCGTTGTCACACTGAAATGACTGTATATCGGTTTTAAACTGATTTACAACATAGGCGTGGAAATTACAAAAAACTTGAAACACATCAGATTTAGCACGCAAAGGAAACACCCATAAGAAATGAGAGTAATCATCCAATATCAATATATAAGATTTAAAACCACTCAAACTGGATACAGGAGATGTCCATAAATCTGAATGAACCAGTTCCAAAGTACGTGAGGTCTTTGTTAAAGACTTTGAAAAAGACAAACGACAATGTTTACCAAGCTGACAAGCATGACACGTAGGTAACATTGTATTGGAACAAGAAATAAAGTTACGAGAACGTAAAAAATTAAAGATAGTAGTGCCCGGATGACCAAGACGACGATGCCACACATGAGGAGACACAGCAATCATAGCGGTGGCAGATGGCATGGAAGGTAGAGAAGGCTGTAGAACGGGGTAGAGATCACCAGTACTGTCAGAGCGATGAAGAAGACGCCCTGTATTAAGATCCTTTATGGAGAAACCAAAGGGATCAAAATCAACAGAAACCCAGTTATCAATAGTAAACTTACGCACGGAAATGAGATTTTTAACCATTTGATCAGATACAAGAACATTTTTCAGTGCCAAGTGATTTTGTGATAATGGAAGAAATGTATCTCCAATGCAAGAAACCGGGAGTAAAGCACCGTTACCAACCATGATTACTTTTGATTTACCACAAGGTTTAAGAGAAAGTAAGTTACCTTGGTTGAATGACATGTGTGAGCTTGCACCTGTGTCCATGTAGTAGTTGTTATCCTGATGCTGTGGAGGCGGCTGAACAGACATTGAACTGAAGAGAGCTGCCAGATCGGTGAACTGAGGCGGAGCTGCATGGGCAGGAGACACTGAAGGCGGTGCTGCATAGAGAGCAGATGGAGTATGAGACCCGGCATGAGTTGGTGTGGACGACACCTGCTGTCGAAGATGACTGCCATGGTGAGATGCCTGAGCTTGCTGATGGAGTGCATTCTGAAGAAGCTGAAGAAGTTGATTGTTGAAAGCCGGAGGAGTACTTGAGTGACCTGTAACAGAAGTAGTGCTGTTAAAAGACCCCCCTCCCATGTTACCCTTAGATGCATCCCGTCCCGTGTTCTTGTTTCCCCGATTATTTTTATTTTTACCTTTGCCATTATTATTAGTGCTAGACGTGGAATAAAGGGCAGTGGTAAGGGAAGGAGGGGTTTCAAGGGTAGGTTCGGGCTGGTCTTCTCGTGATTCATGCAAAAGTAACATGTTTTTGGCTTCAAGAAAAGAGGGAAAAGGTTTGGTGTGTGTGATGACATCAATTAAACTTTGATAGGATGAGGGTAAATTCTGTAGAATTTGCAACACAAGATCCTGATCAGTTATTTTAGTGTCAACATCAGCAAGGGAGTCAGCAATATCTTTTAAAGTGTGACAGTAATCAGTAATAGACAGAGCACCCTTTTTGGTGTTTCGAAAAAGGGTTTGAAGTTGGAGGCTGCGAGATAATTTATTATTTAAGAAATGAGCATCCAACGCTTCCCAAAGGTCGTGTGCAGTGCAATTATCTTTGGTAATGAGATTGAGCAAGTTAGGTTCACAGGTGGAATAAAACCAGTTATTAATACGAGAATCTATGGCTTCCCAATCCTCATCATCAGGACTAGTGGGTTTTGATTTTCCATTTATGTGACCCATGACTTTCGCACCTTTACACACATCAGTAAATATTCGACGCCATAGTTTATATCGAGACCCATCGGTGGTTAATTTGAAACTAAACTGCGGGTAAACATTACCAATAGCAAAAACTAGTTGAGAGGCTGTGGGATTAGGTGTGAGTGAGGGATTTCCTGTCATGACTAATTATAATGCAAAATGCAAAAAATTAAAAATAATCGGGAAAAGTAAAACAGGAACGAGCTCACAATGGATAGGAGAGAGAGGCTGCCGGAAATAACAGCGGTGGCAGGGGTGGTGGTTTGGCGGCGACTGTAGCAAGGCAGCACCCAGCGGCGGCAGTGGTGGCTGGTCGTCGATGGAGGCTGTAGCAAGATAGCAACCGGCGAAGACTGCAACAAGGCAGCAGGCGATGAGATGCAGCGCCTAGGGTTCCGGCGCGTGGGGTGTGGTGGCGGTTCGGCGGCAGCAGAAGTGGAAGAAGGTGGCAGTGACAGGTGGTGCAATGGACTGCTCACGAAGTGAGGGAGCAGCGGCGCACAGGGGCCACGGCCGTAAGGAAACCGCGATGGGGCGGCGGCACAAGTGTGGTGCGATTAGGGTTTCGGCCGAGACGCAGAACTTGCGGGCGGTAAGGGGCGGCGGCTATGCTCGACGGCGGGTAGTAGCAGCGGTCGAGTAGTAGCAGGGCAAGGGGCGCCGGCGGCTGAGAGGCAGCGCACGACGGCGGCAGTGAGAGGCGACCCAGCGGCGGCAGTTGTCTTCAGAGGCGGCGGTCGCAAGGGAAGGCGGCCGCGGCTAGGGTTTGTAGGGTTTCCAGGGGATGAAGCGGCGGAAGCGTGAAGGTGGCCGGAGAAGAGGTACCGGCGGTGGCAGATTCAGGCCAAGGAAATAAGAAAATAACCTAATTTTTGTGGAATTAGGGTTAGGCTTTGATACCATGCTAGAATATGTGGAAACCCGTAAATGGGTGTGTTGTATTCATCTCATATAAATAGATTACATAATTACAATGGAGACCCCTACACTATACATTATTTAACACACACACACATATATATATATATATATATATATATATATATATATATATATATATATATATATATATATATATATTGCCCATGTGATCTCCCCAGGTCTGGATCATTGACGTTTAACATTTTGTGATATATATATATATATATATATATATATATATATATATATATATATATATATATATATATATATATATATATATATATATATATATATATATATAAAACCTGGTTTGTGGAAGAGATATAGTTATATATGCCATCTATCGATCTCTCTCATGTCTTTCTACCATGGTTTCAGAGAAAGAAGAAGAGATAGCAAGTGAACTTCTACCCATCCTCCGTGTCTACAAGAAAGGTACGGTGGAACGACTTTACAAGTCATCTTTCGTTCAACCGTCTTTGGCAGAGACCAAAATCGGTGTCTCGTCTAAAGACACCGTCATTTCACCATTGGTCTCTGCCCGACTCTACCTACCAAACCAAACAACCAAAAAACTTCCAATCATGGTCTACTTCCATGGTGGCGGATTTTGTATCGAGTCCGCCTTCTCCACCATGTGTCATCGCTACATCACTACCATCGTGTCTCAAACCAACGCTCTCGTAATCTCAGTCGAATACAGATTAGCTCCCGAAAACCCTCTCCCCGCAGCATACGAAGATTCATGGACAGCTTTACAATGGGTTGCTTCACATTCTTCCAAAAACCACAACGAAAACAACGAGCAATGGTTAATTGAATACGGAGATTTCGACCGTTTGTATATCGGTGGTGATAGTGCAGGTGCAAATATTTCACACAACATAGCCATACGATCCGGTACCGAAACTTTACACGGTGGTGTAAAGATTCTTGGAGCATTTCTTTCCCATCCATACTTTTTGGGCTCGAAACCGGTTGGATCTGAGGCGTCTATCGCTAGTCGAGAAACGAGTCTTTTGTACAAGACATGGATGTTAGTGTTCCCTGGTGCTCGAGACGGGTTTGACAATCCTTGTATCAATCCGTTTGCGGAAACTGCGCCTTGTTTAAGTGGACTTGGATGTACGAGGATGATCGTTTTCGTAGCTTCGGAAGACGAGTTACGAGACCGAGGGGTCCGTTACTACGATGCGGTTCGTGAGAGTGGTTGGAAAGGGGAATTAACGTTGTTTGAAGTCGATAGAGAAGATCATATTTTTCATGTCCTTAACCCTGAATCCCACAATGCCAAAGACATGTTCAAACGTTTAGCTGAATTTATTCAAAAGTAGTTTTTCCCTAAAAACATATATTTAATTAACATATTTTATTTGTATTTCTATGTTAGTATGTTACCATGTAATGTTATTATGAATCATTTTATGTTCTTAATACTGAATTTTTAAATAATTTGTGAAATAATTTAAAGCGTTAATATTGGAAACCAATCAATATTTTTTTTGTTTTCGCGATTAAGTGTTTAAATATTTTTTTGGGTTGTTTAAGTAAAATCCTAAACTACTTTTGTCTTATTCAAATATATATTTTTGACCGACAGCTACCGGATTAATTGGTAAAACATTATTAATAAAATAAAATTTTAGGGACTTATTAGTTGAAATGAGAAAAGATAATAGGTTTATTACAATATATAATCAGGTGACATACCAACGTTAATTGTTTGATAACGGTAAACATTTAAATATATACTTTTAAATAAGATAAAAATAATTTAATGTTTTAACCAATAAGATAAAAGTTTCGAGACCTAAGCAGGAAAAAAAAAAAAGTAAATGGCCTTTTTCAATATTAACCCAAATTTTTATATCTACATCATCTATTTCATCTCTACATTATGTCCTAGATTTTAAATTTTGATCGCCGTAGGCTATGTTTGACATGCAACTTTTAGGAGCTTATTGGAGCTTGAACTTATGGTTTTCAAAAGCTCAAGCCACTCGCAAACCTATGTGAACAAGAGGGGTAGCCCGTGCAACGGACCTCTTTCCCAATAGCCTCACTTCGTAGTGTATGTTTTTCAAAATTTTATATGTACAACCGGTGAAAATTAATTGTGTAACTTACGTTATTAAAAAAAATTAAAGTGTGCAGCTTGATTTAAAAATTTTATACCTCAAATGAAACAAAAAAAATTAAAAGTTGAATGACTAAATAACTAAATAAGTAATAAAATAAAACAAGAAATAAAACTCAATAATTAAAACTCAAATTCAATAATATTGTTAAGGGGTAATTGCGCAAAAGACCATCAACTTGTCAGCCTTTTGTTATTAAAACTCCAAACCATTTTTCGTTGCATAAAAAACCCAGATGTAACTAAAAATCAGTAAATCAAGCTTTTATCAATGAGTAACCCGTTGAACTCGGTTATTAATCATACGTTGACCGGTAAATAACCTACGTGGAATAAGTTTTAATTGTTGAAACCGGTTGCCAAGTATTACACATTATTTAAACCCCCGTTGATAATTTTTAGTTGTAATATTTAAACGGGATTACATCATCAACGAGTGTTTAAATGATGTGTAATACTTGGCAACCGGTTTCAACAATTAAAATTTATTCCACGTAGGATTAATAACCGGTTTCAACCGGTTAACAATTCATAAAACCTTGATTTACTGATTTTTAGTTAGTTCAGGCTTTTTTATACAACAGAAAATGGTTTGGGGTTTTAATCACAAAAACCTGACAAGTTGAGGGTTTTTTTTTTGCGCAATTATCCCTATTGTTAACCCAAATTAAAGTCCAATATCTTACAATTATTGGACCGGTTGTCTTTAGTTAAACAATTGTGTTAGTTAAATTAACTCTTTGATTGAAAGTTAATCTTGAAAATTCATGTCTAATGTTTTTAGTTAATTAGTTTACTCTTTATTGAATTATTGAAATTTAAGACATGGAAATTTGTATTTAGTTAGTTAGTTTACTTTTGGGTTTATTATGAGAAAAACCAACATGTTTTCACGTTTTTTGCGTTTTCGTCCTTACATGTTATTCTTTTCATAAAAAACCTCAAGTTATTTTTTTCTTATTGGTTTAGTGAAATTTGGACATTACAACCCGGTTTTTCAAGTTTTTAAAACCCGGTTCACAAATTATAACCGGGGTCTAATGTCCAAAATTTCACTAAACCAATAAGAAAAGAATAACTTGAGGTTTTTTATGGAAAAAATATAACATGGAGTGACGAAAACGCAAAAAACGTGAAAACATGTTGGTTTTTTTCATAATAAACCCCTTTACTTTTTACTCTTTAATCGTTAATTGTAGATTTTATAATATTTGTTCATGGATAATTTTTCGAAAGAAAGTTATCGAAAAATGGCAGTCACGAAAGCCAATTGGAGATGTAACTTGTTAACTTATACTTCTTAATAAATTACTTTTTTATTAATTATTTGTTAGTTTATTTGTTATTTAAGATTATATGTTCTATTTTAGATTATAAATATCAATTTGTTAGCCCAACATGATTAAGATAATCACTTGAATTTTCGAAACGTGACCGCAACAAAAATTTGTGCAACGGGTCTCTTCGGTGGCTGAGTCCGCCACTGGCCCAAGCTCGTAAGCTGCGTTTAAAGACCTTTTTTCTCAGCGGCTTATGAAAATTATAAGCTCTTAAACGAAAAACTAATCCAAATAGCTTTTAGAGTAAGCTTGAACTTATGAAAAATAAAAAGGAAAATGACATCAAATAGCTCTGAACTTTTGACTTTGTACACATTTATGTAGTGAACTTTTTTTTTTTGCACATTTGGTAGTCAAAGTTTCAAAATTGTTCCAATTTGGTAGTTGGCGTACCTGTTAACCGGTTGCTTCCGGTTTCGATGCCTACGTGAGCAATTTTTTAATGACGTGGCTACCCATATATTATACCCGGTTTTATCAATGTGACAACCCGTTTTTTAAAAATCACCAGGTTTTATTACCCGGTTATAAACCAAGTTCTTACAAGTTGGATCGATCGTATGAAAAACGAACCGGGTTTATAACCGGGTGATTTTAAAAAACGAGTTGCCACATAAATAAAACTGGGTATAATATAAAAACGGGTAGCCACATCATTAAAAAATTGTCCACATAGGCATCGAAACCGGAAGCAACTGGTTAACAGGTACGCCAACTACCAAATTGGAACAATTTTGAAACTTTGACTACCAAATGTGTACAAAAAAAAGTTCACTACATAAATGTGTACAAAGTCGAAAGTTCAGAGCTATTTGATGTCATTTTCTCAAAATAAAATTATAAATATACACTCTTATCTTATTTTTTAGGGTAAATTACAAATTTCGTCCATGTGGTTTATTAAAAATTATGGATTTGGTCCTTTAACTTTAAAAATTACACTAGTGGTCCTTGTGGTTGAAGTTTTGTTACGGTTTTGGTCTTTTGGCCATTTCAAATGACCATTTTACCCTTACTAGTTTAATAAGTATTATTAATGTTGTTATTATTATTATTTTTACTATTATAAAATAATAAAATAATTCAAAATAATTTTAAAAACTAGTATAATTAATTTAGTGTAGAACACATGAAAATAAATGATGAACTATTTTTAAAGTTATACGAATTATTATTATTATTAATTAAAAACTAAAAATTAAAGTTTGAGTTTAGATTTTTTAAAATAAAATGTAAACCTTTAGAAAATCATAAAATAAATTCTTTTTATCAAGTATTCTTTTTTTTTTTATTTATCCTTTTTACGTTAAATGATTTTTAATAATGATTAAAATATCTATAAAAACATATAAATTGTTATTTTATCATTTTGATAATTAAAACTAAAAGCAAAATAGTCTTTTAACTTTATGTTTCCTTTTTATTTTTTGTTAAAAAAAAATTAAACGTTTACATGAATTAAAAATTAAAAATACTAGTTTTTTCGTTAAAAAAACTAATTATCAACATGATGAACGTTTGATTTTTTCAATAAAAAATAAAAAGGAAACCTAAAGTTAAAAGACTATTTTACTTTTAGTTTTAATTATCAAAATGATGAAATAACAATTATATGTTTTATAGATATTTTAATCATTATTAAAAATCATTTAACGTAAAAATGTAAAAACTGAATGCTTAACAAAAATAATTTATTTTATGATTTTCAAAAGGTTTACATTTTAATTTAAAAAATCTAAACTCAAACATTAATTTTTAGCTTTTAATTAATAATAATAGTTATTGGTATAAAATAATTCATTATTTATTTTCATGTGTTCTACACTAAATTACTTATACTAGTTTTTAAAATTACTTCGAATTATTTTATTATTTTATAATAATAATAATAATAATAATAATAACAACATTAATAATACTTATTAAACTAGTAAGGGTAAAATGGTCATTTGAAATGGCCAAAAGACCAAAACCGTAACAAAACTTCAACCACAAGGACTGTCAGTGTAATTTTTAAAGTTAAATGACCAAATCCATAATTTCTAATAAACCATAGGGACGAAATTGGTAATTTACCCTATTTTTTAATAATACATTTTAAAACTTATTTGTCCTTATATGTTAGAGAAAATTACTGATTTGGTCCCTGTGGTTTGTCCATTGTTGCTGGTTTGGTCCTTTAAGATCAAAAATTACTCCGTTGGTCCTTATGATTGTAATTTTGTTTCATGGAAGGTCCTTTTGAGAAACGGCCGTTAAGTGTCAAGGTTAGTGAATGGGCATTTTAGTCTTTTACCTTCTCTCTCTCCTCTCCCTTCTTTCTATTAAATAATCTAGCCTATTTCTTCATCTTCTTCATTTCTCCTTCTCACCATTTTCTTCATTTTCTCCTTCTCCATCATTTTCTTCTTCTTCCTTCTTCCTTCTTCATTTAACATAAAACTTACAAAGCTTCCACGGCAAGAAGAAATAGCAAATGAGAAAGCGCATCCTCCTGACTTAATTCCCGTTCCATAACAAATTCTTTTGATGAAGATCCATTTAACATTCTCGAAACTGAGGTCTGAAGCACCCTGCAATCCATTTGCAACACTGTCAAAAGCTTTTTCAAAAGTCAACTTTACAAAGTAAAAGTTTCATCCCAGATTTCATCCATTTGCAACACTATCTATATCAATCAATTTACTGAAAAGAGAGCTGCGAAAGAACGATCTCTGATGATTCTGCTCTTTGAACCTATTTTCGAAATGCATCAATATTATACTTTTCAGATGACCGGGCTCATCAACCCACCCTCCAACCAACAACCCTCTAATGATCTGTTTCCTCACTGGGTAATGGCAGGTGACATGATGTACAGATGCATATATTTTGTCATTAATGATAAGAATAATCAACAAGAGAAACAATGATCTTTAACTCAACAGTCAATGCAATCTAAGTACGGCAGTTTTTATGAGGGCAAAGCATTGTGTTGATCAAATGGAAAAAAAAAGGAAGAAGGAAGAAGAAGAAAATGATGGAGAAAGAGAAAATGAAGAAAATGGTGAGAAGGAGAAATGAAGAAGATGAAGAAATAGGCTAGATTATTTAATAGAAAGAAGGGAGAGGAGAGAGAGAAGGTAAAAGACTAAAATGCTCATTCACTAACCTTGCCACTTAACGGCCGTTTCTCAAAATGACCTTCCATGAAACAAAATTACAATCATAAGGACCAACGGAGTAATTTTTGATCTTAAAGGACCAAATCAGCAACAATGGACAAACCACAGGGACCAAATCAGTAATTTTCTCTATATGTTATTTTACATTTAAAAACTTCACCTTCAGCTATGTTGCAAAACACACACAAATATTAACAAAATCTCAAGCTAAAAGCTCTAGTTAATTATAAGCTCCAACTATAAACTCCAACTAAAAGCTAATTGTATCAAATATACCCATATTAACGGGGACGGACCAAGAAAAAATTCTAAAGAGTTGTCAAAACTAGGGATAATCATAAATTAATATTCTTGAGTTTGTTGGCTTGGATTCAAATTTGTTCGTGTTTGTTTTCGTTTTAAAGGAAAAAAACATAACTATAAATTTAATTTCAATAAAACATAAAAACTGTATGTTTTTTATATGTTACAAATTTAAAATAAATAGTAAATGAAATTATAATATTGTATTCATCACATTACTATTTAAAGAATTTACACATCAAATCCAAACGCTGAATAATATTATAACTAAAAGGGAAAATTGCGCAACAACTTGTCAGTTTTTCGTGATCAAAACCCCAAACCATTTTTCGTTGCATAAAAAACCCCGAACTAACTAAAAATCAGTAAATCAAGGTTTTATCAATGGGTAACCGGTTGAAACCGGTTATTAATCCTACGTGGAATAAATTTTAATTGTTGAAACCGGTTGTCAAGTATTACACATCACTTAAACCCCCGTTGCTAATTTTTAATTGTAATTTTTATCAGGGATTACATCATCAACGGGGGTTCAAATGATGTGTAATACTTGGTAACCGATTTTAACAATTAAAATTTATTCCACGTTGGTTATTTACCGGTCCACGTAGGATTAATAACCGGTTTCAACCGGTTACCAATTGATAAAACATTGATTTACTGATTTTTAGTTAGTTCAGGGTTTTTTTATGCAACGAAAAATGATTTGGGGTTTTAATCACAAAAAACTAACAAGTTTGGGGTTTTTTGCGCAGTTATCCCTAACTAAAAACCCTAACTTCATTTCGTTTCTAAAACCAGTAAGAAATTTTCTGACTCTGTTAGTCTCTATCCCTTTCTAAACTCCCACTCTTAATATGCAATTGTGTTTGGTTTGAAAGATTTGTAGACTTCGTTTAGGATTTTAAATTCAAAATACTAACATGTCATGTTTGCTTAAAAAAGAAAAATGAATCTAATTGCATTTAGCATTTGACACTAAAAGTAATATATAATGAAACTTTTTTTTTTTGTGTCATTAAAAGCATGTGTCACTAAATGACACTTTTCTTGTAGTGCAACCTCCTCTTTTCATCATTTTTCCTCTACCCCAATTATTGTATAACCCTTAAAATAAGTTTTTTATAATCATTTCTTTTTTTAGTCCTAGCATTTTTAAATTTTGTCATATCAATATTTTGTCATTTTTTTGTAACATCCCAATTTCGAGATAATTGCGTATAATTATTTTAGTGGATAATTAAATAATTATATTTGTGTTGGGCCAATGAGATCCCGAGTAGTGGATTAAATGTGTCGGGTTTATGGGTTACGTGTCTCCGAGTTATAATATTAGTGGATTAATTATATATTTGGGTTCGTGGAGTTAAATGGGTTAAAAGGATATTAATTGTGAAAATGCGATATCGGGTTCGGGTTAATGGGTTCGGGACCGGCCAAATTTGAGATAAATATATACGTGCTTATCTCCTTTCCTTTACCTTCATTTTCAAGAAAACCCAGAGGTGTGTGTGTGTATTTGGTGTGGAGCTCCTGCAAGGAATTGAAGCCAAGGTGAAATTGGGTGCTGAATCTTGATCATCATCTTCATCTTGTTGAAGTTCTTGAAAGTCTTGAGGTATGGGTTCTTGATTTTGGGTAGCCAGAATCTTGAATTATGTTGTGAAAATTATGTGGAATTGGTTCTGTGAGTATATGGGTTGTACATGCTTGAGTTTTGTGTGTTTTCCTTGCTAAAATCGAGTTTGGAGGGGGTTGAAACCCCTGGTTCGGCTATGGAGTTCGAAGGTCAAATCTGCTGCTGTCTGGCAAAAGCGCGGCGCGCAAATTGCAAAAGCGCGGCGCGCAAATTGCAAAAGCGCGGCGCGTTTTCTGATCTGCAGAAAATTTCAATAGGGTCATCATAAGAGAGTTTTGAGTCGTTATTTGGTCGAGTCCCTTCGAGATATTACTGAATTGAATTGTTTGGGATTTTAGGTTCCGTCGGGGGTTCCGTGAAGAGTTTTGGGGATCGATTGTACGTTCGGGAATGTGTTTCGGGTTTATATTAATTGCGATAGCTATGTTTGAATTAAGTTACCGGGATTCCTGTTAGGTTGTTTTGGATCGGATATATTGGAGTCGGGTCGCAGTTGGGTTTTGGGTTCGATTGGGATTGCTTTCGAGTCGGGTTTTGCCGGGGCTTCGGGATTCGGTTAAGAGTGTTTCGAGTCTGAGTTAATTGGGTTATTGTGATTCAAATATATATGTTGGTTGAAATGAGAAATAAGTGTAGGGATTGTGTATGTTTACAGGGACGAGTCGACAGCGAGACGAGCCGGGTCGGAGGTTATAAGTTCAGTGTTTGGGACCGATTGATCAGGTGAGTACCCGAGTCTTTTCCAAATGAGCGCTCCATTTTTCTGAGTTGTACCGTGTTATTTGTGTATATTGTGCTATACTGTGTATGAGACAGGGACGTGGACGTCAGGTATGATTCTGTTCTCACATATGTGATATATGTACATGAGATGAGATCCAGTCCGGGGTCCGTGATGAGTTCCATACGGACGGTGATTCGCGATGTGAGATCGCGTGGGTTGACTGTCCCTAACAGTCCTTGGAGCGTGTATACACGGCAGAGCCTGTAGCCGGTTCGCGCCCGCGCTACAGGGTTGTGGCTAACCACCGGTGCGCACGGTCGTTAGCTGGGGAGAGGCCCCCCCTTCAGTGATATTGTGTGCAGGGCTTCGGATCTCATGCTGAGTGTTCATACCTGCTTTATACTGCTGATTGTCAGAGACAGAGATTGAGCTTGTGTTGTGTGTATGTGCTACGTGTTCGCATGCTATGTGTTTACTGTGCAGAGTCTAACCCTCGAGTACTCACGAGCTTTCGAGCTTACGTATTCGAGTCTTCCATGTTCAGGGTTTCAGTGAAGAGTTCAGTAGCTGGGTTTGTTGATCAGCGACTAGCCGTTATGTGAAGACTATTGCAGCTGCCTTTGTCATCAATTATGTTAGTGTTTGTGTTTTATGGGATATTGTTAATCAGTGAATGATGTGTAAACAATATTATGTGAAAGTTTTTAATTAATGGTGATTCCAAGTTATCCTATGACATATGAGTAATTGAGCTATTGAGATGTGCCACCTGTGTATTGTATTGACGTGGCATTTCCGGGATCAGGGAGGGTGTTACAGCATGGTATCAGAGCTTGTGGTTTGAAGTCTGAGTATCAATTAGTGGATGCTTAACTTAAACCTTGTTCCGATCCGTGGGGGATCCATTGCGATTGATTTTAGTGGAATTAATTAACATGGCTTAGTGCATAACGCTGGGTGAATTACCTATGGTTCTCAATTGTTTTGGTTTATGCAGATCAGTATGGCAGATCAAGGCGAGGGGTCCGGCACGGGCAAGCCGCCAGGGGATGAGTTCATTCGCAAGTCAGAGCTTCTGGGGGTATTAACAGAGTTTTACAGGCAGCAGAGAGAGCAGGAGCGGGAACAGGATCAGGGTATGGGACCACGTGCTGGGGGTGGTCAGGATACGGGTATGGGTGCTTCTTCATCTATGTCTCGGTGAGGGGGTTCATTTAAGGATTTCATGACCGGGAATCCGCCACAGTTTAGAGGTGGGGGTGAGCCAGGGATGGCTATGGCATGGGAACGTGAAGTGGAGGCTGCCTTTAGAGTTGCGCACATGGAGCCGAGAGATATGGTCGGTTATGCGACCTATCTGTTGAGGGGAGGGGCGTCACAGTGGTGGCAGTCTATAGAGTCAGCAATGACATCTCCTGCGGCGTATGCGATGACGTGGGATCAGTTCAGGGCTGTGTTCGAGCTACAGTATATTCCGAGAGACGAGAGGCGAGAGATGGAGCGGCGATTCCTTCACCTACAGCAGGGAGAGATGACGGTGCAGCAGTACGTGGACCGGTTCAATGAGTACTCCCAGTTTGCAACTCATTACATCGCCACTGAGCAACGAAGAATCGATGCGTTTGTTGATGGACTGCGAGCTGACATCAGAGAGTTCGTTGGAATGCACGAGATGCCTACATTTGCCAGAGCATTGGAAATGGCCCGCATCAGAGAACGGGAGATAGCTAAGCAGAGAGAGGACCCATTCTTTCAGCACCGACGTGAGAGGACTCCCGAGCGGTCCTCGAGAGACCGGAGGCATTCCAGAGACGACTCCAGGGAGCGACGTTCGGGTCAGAGTTCGAGAGATAGACGAGATAGAGACAGAGACAGGGACAGGGAGCAGAGATCGAGTGGACCGGGGCGGAGCCAGAGATCAGATCGGCAGAGTCAGAGGCAAAGTTCGAGATATACAGAGCAGAGTCAGAGCAGCGTAGGGCAGAGGCCTCGAGATGGGGGCGATAGGGGAGACAGTTCAGCTGGAGATCGAGAGTGCTTGAGATGCAACCGTCGCGATAGTGGGCCGTGCGTGCCTAGGTGTTATCGATGCGGCCAGCGTGGGCATGCTGCCGCCACGTGTACAGTTCCAGAGCCATTGTGCTTCCGTTGCGGGAGGCCGGGGCACAGGGTGCGAGACTGTCCAGAGTTGGGATCAGCGGTGCAGGGTGCGAGTTCTAGTGGGGCTAGAGCTGAGCCGTCGTCATCCGGTCGTCATGATTCTCGGGCGCGGGGTCGGGTATTTCAGGCGACTACAGAGGCAGCTCGAGATGATGCTGATATGGTTTCGGGTATGTCTTTCTGAGCTTGATTTGAGTATGTGTCAGTTGTGGGGCGGGTTATTGGGCTATGTTTGTGATAAGTGTATGTGTTCTGTTGCGTGTGGCTGTTTCGTTGTGTTTGTGATTGTGGGGTTCAGTGCCAGAGGGGTGGAATGGTTGTGTATGGGTTATATGGGGTGGTATGTGTGGGCTGAATAGGGTCGTCATGTATGGGGTGTATATGTGGAGTCAACGTGCTAGATCTGGGTTTATTATGATCTGGGCTTTTGAGTTCAGAATTGTGCTATGTAAGTGGATTAATCCTGTTGGGCTATGTGAATTATATGAGTAATTATTGTGAATGTGTCGTGATGTGATAGTGGATTTAAGCTCTTGTGTGTGAGCTATCCATATCTATGATGTTGCGTTTTATAAGACGCGTTTATCGGTTGTGGTGAAAAGAGTTGAGAATTTTGTTGTGATAGTGGATTAGTATATTGAGAGTAGATTTAATCTTTTTATGAGTTTAACCATGTTTATGAGCTTGCGTTTAGTGATTCGATGGAGATGTCTTTATGTGTTGTGTTAGTGGATAATCTATACAGAGTTATGCGGGTATGTGATGAGGGAGAGTGAAAATCGATGGATTGAGATGATATGTGAATCCGGTGGCTTATGAGGTAATGCCACGTGAAGACTCTGTGAATAGAGGATCTATCAGTTGCCGATATGTGAATTAAGGGGATTTAATTGAGCTATTAGTGGATTGACTAACTGTGAAATGAGATGTGCGATAGTGATGATTGTGCCATTCAGAGTTCAAATGCGAATTTATCAAGAGTTGTTGATGATGTCGAGAATTGTGAGTCAACATTTTCGGGGATTTGATTTAGAGATGTGTAATTGCGAATGGGCTTGCGATAGATTCCGGGGACGGAATCTCTTTAAGAGGGGAGGATTTGTAACATCCCAATTTCGAGATAATTGCGTATAATTATTTTAGTGGATAATTAAATAATTATATTTGTGTTGGGCCAATGAGATCCCGAGTAGTTGATTAAATGTGTCGGGTTTATGGGTTACGTGTCTCCGAGTTATAATATTAGTGGATTAATTATATATTTGGGTTCGTGGAGTTAAATGGGTTAAAAGGATATTAATTGTGAAAATGCGATATCGGGTTCGGGTTAATGGGTTCGGGACCGGCCAAATTTGAGATAAATATATACGTGCTTATCTCCTTTCCTTTACCTTCATTTTCAAGAAAACCCAGAGGTGTGTGTGTGTATTTGGTGTGGAGCTCCTGCAAGGAATTGAAGCCAAGGTGAAATTGGGTGCTGAATCTTGATCATCATCTTCATCTTGTTGAAGTTCTTGAAAGTCTTGAGGTATGGGTTCTTGATTTTGGGTAGCCAGAATCTTGAATTATGTTGTGAAAATTATGTGGAATTGGTTCTGTGAGTATATGGGTTGTACATGCTTGAGTTTTGTGTGTTTTCCTTGCTAAAATCGAGTTTGGAGGGGGTTGAAACCCCTGGTTCGGCTATGGAGTTCGAAGGTCAAATCTGCTGCTGTCTGGCAAAAGCGCGGCGCGCAAATTGCAAAAGCGCGGCGCGTTTTCTGATCTGCAGAAAATTTCAATAGGGTCATCATAAGAGAGTTTTGAGTCGTTATTTGGTCGAGTCCCTTCGAGATATTACTGAATTGAATTGTTTGGGATTTTAGGTTCCGTCGGGGGTTCCATGAAGAGTTTTGGGGATCGATTGTACGTTCGGGAATGTGTTTCGGGTTTATATTAATTGCGATAGCTATGTTTGAATTAAGTTACCGGGATTCCTGTTAGGTTGTTTTGGATCGGATATATTGGAGTCGGGTCGCAGTTGGGTTTTGGGTTCGATTGGGATTGCTTTCGAGTCGGGTTTTGCCGGGGCTTCGGGATTCGGTTAAGAGTGTTTCGAGTCTGAGTTAATTGGGTTATTGTGATTCAAATATATATGTTGGTTGAAATGAGAAATAAGTGTAGGGATTGTGTATGTTTACAGGGACGAGTCGACAGCGAGACGAGCCGGGTCGGAGGTTATAAGTTCAGTGTTTGGGACCGATTGATCAGGTGAGTACCCGAGTCTTTTCCAAATGAGCGCTCCATTTTTCTGAGTTGTACCGTGTTATTTGTGTATATTGTGTTATACTGTGTATGAGACAGGGACGTGGACGTCAGGTATGATTCTGTTCTCACATATGTGATATATGTACATGAGATGAGATCCAGTCCGGGGTCCGTGATGAGTTCCATACGGACGGTGATTCGCGATGTGAGATCGCGTGGGTTGACTGTCCCTAACAGTCCTTGGAGCGTGTATACACGGCAGAGCCTGTAGCCGGTTCGCGCCCGCGCTACAGGGTTGTGGCTAACCACCGGTGCGCACGGTCGTTAGCTGGGGAGAGGCCCCCCCCTTCAGTGATATTGTGTGCAGGGCTTCGGATCTCATGCTGAGTGTTCATACCTGCTTTATACTGCTGATTGTCAGAGACAGAGATTGAGCTTGTGTTGTGTGTATGTGCTACGTGTTCGCATGCTATGTGTTTACTGTGCAGAGTCTAACCCTCGAGTACTCACGAGCTTTCGAGCTTACGTATTCGAGTCTTCCATGTTCAGGGTTTCAGTGAAGAGTTCAGTAGCTGGGTTTGTTGATCAGCGACTAGCCGTTATGTGAAGACTATTGCAGCTGCCTTTGTCATCAATTATGTTAGTGTTTGTGTTTTATGGGATATTGTTAATCAGTGAATGATGTGTAAACAATATTATGTGAAAGTTTTTAATTAATGGTGATTCCAAGTTATCCTATGACATATGAGTAATTGAGCTATTGAGATGTGCCACCTGTGTATTGTATTGACGTGGCATTTCCGGGATCAGGGAGGGTGTTACATTTTTAATCTTGTCATATCAAATTCTTACGATCTAAACGACACCTCATATTCTCAATTCATTAGAGTTTAGTTTAAATCAAGACTTCAATTCATTTGTAGATGAAATCTAGGATTTTGATCGTATTGTTTTGGGATATTCTTAAGGATGTAAACGAGTTGAGCCGAGTACAAGCCCGTTAAAGCTCGGGCTTGACTCGTTTAAAAGTATCAGGCTCGTTTCGAGCTCTGTTTGTAAAGCTCGAGCTCGGCTCGTGAATAATTATACAAGCTCGAACTTGGCCCGGGCTCGATTCATTTATTATATATATATATATATATATATATATATATTAATTTTTTAATTAGTTTTTTATAATCTATTATATATTTATATATTTATTTAATCTATATATTATATATTTATTTATTAAAAACTATATTTATATATTGGCTCGGTTAGACTCGCGAGCTAGATATATGAAGCTCGAGTTCGAGCTCGTTTATTAAATGAGCTCATATTTAGGCTCGAGGTCGGCTCGGGCTCGTTTAACTCGAGCTTTTTTCGAGCTTTTAGCGAGTAGAGTTCGAGTAGCTCACGAGTAGCTCAACTCATTTACATCTCAAGATATTCTGATGTTTTTTTTTTCTGCTTGTTTTATATGCTTGCTTTTATTTATTTTTAGAAATACAAAACTGAGTATGCATTCTTTAGATTAATGTTATTAAAATAACTAGATTATCTCTTGTAAATAGTATTGGTTGTAGGATGTTTGTGTGTATTTCACATCATATGCACATGATTACATGAACTACTTTTAAATTTTAAGAGTAAGCATGACTAAAATCGATTTTTGATGAGTGGGTTTGTTACATACCTAGTAAAAAACTAAGTTTGAAAATAATTTTTTTTTAAAAAAATGTCAAATTTTAGAATATCTATCTATATTTATCTAATTCTATTATAAGAGTAACTAGATGTCACATGACACCTTAATAGAGTGCCACTTGGCTTCACCTGAGATTGCCACATGTACCTTAAAATTTTGGCGTTTAATTTGATTTTAAATTTTGATTTTTTTTAATCTATAAATAATAATAACAGAGTATCTATACTTATTCTTGTGAAACCACGTGTCATCACCATGAATCGACACGTGACATTTATAGGTTTTAAAAATAATAAAAATATTAAATTATATCTATCCAAATCTAATATAATCTACTTTTAAATTCAAATCAAATCAAACAAATTCTAATACTTTATTAACTTATTAATTATCATATAATATAATAAAGGTTTAAAAAAAATATAAGAAAATAATTACTATTCATATTTTTAGACATAAATAAATTTAATAGGCCATAATAGATAATAATATCATTCTTATATACTTTTGTTTAAAAAATAATATTTATACATTTACCTTTTAATTTATTATGTTTTATATGTATTAAAAATATCCGCGTAATACGCGGGTAATAAACTATTATTATAATAAAAAAGTAAATAGATGACATGTGTCGTATAACTAGGCTGCCACTTAGCAAAACCTCTTCTTGACATGTGTAATTTATTTACAATTTACATTTTAAAAAGTAATTGTTGTAAACAAACCTTTATATTGAAATAAAAAATTATTTAAAATAATCTTTAAATTTATTTTTTTAAAAATTGAATACACAACAGTTTTATTTTAGACCTAAATTGACAACGTTAATTATTATGATTGTTTATTAAAGCTAAAGAAATAATATAATAAATAAAAACAATTATTATTAACTAAATTATTTTTTGGATCAACCCATGTAATGCATGGGTTAATAATTTAATATAGGCTTAAGTGTCATTTAAACCATCCAACTTTTATATTTTTTTCCGATATAGCCATTAAACTATTTTTTGTCTCGATTTAGCCATTAAACTATTTTTTGTATATATATTTAGCCACTAAATTTTCTTATCACTGATTTAAGTACTGAAAATTGTCCCGATTTGGCCACTAAACTATCATATTTTGTATCTATTTACCCATTAGTTTTATTCATTTTTTCAAAAATAGAACACTAAACAAAAGTTTAGTGATTAAATCAGGACAAAAAATATTTTAGTGGCTAAATGAGACAAATCTGAAGTTGGATGGTCAAAATGGTACTTAACCCTTAAATTTAATAGTAATTATAATATAATAAAAAAATTTACAAGGATTATAAAAAACAATTATCTCTCTCTCTCTCTCACACACACATATAAAGGCTATAAAACAATAGTTATGATAATTTAATATATCATCTTTTTTTTAATTATATTTGTATGTTTTAGGTTTTTCATATATATTTTGTATAAAAAAATTATATATTAAATCCGCGTAATACGTGTGTTTGTAAACTAGTGAGATATTAAACAAGTTGTTTTTTGAAAAATAAAATTAATATTATATAATTTTCTTGTTTTTTGATTATCAAACCGTTTGACCCGTTTGTTTGGAAGGGTCAGAATTACCATCCTGTCCCGTGGTCACAAATTGTGTTGCTTGTGCTTTCTCTTTCTTTTTTTTCATCATCATGTTTTTATTGTCAACATAAATTTCAAATGCTTCATGAAAACATGATATAATACATAATGCTTGAAACCATAGTAACAAGCATCATTTGTTGGTAGAGACCCTGCTATTGGCATTTTCTTTCTCTTTTGTAATCATAAAGAGTCTTTATCTTGAAATTTGTATATGTAGTTTGAGTGCTGAAAAAGATAGTCTAGAGTCTAGACATAGTTCAACATGACTTGGTTTTCACCAAAATTCGAGCAAACAATGATCCCATAAAGTTTTAGACTTCCAACATTATTTGATCATAAGTTTTCTTAATTTACTTATTTTGAATATATATATATATATATATATATATATATATATATATATATATATATATATATATATATATATATATATATATATATATATATATATATATATATATATATATATATATATATATATGGTCAGGTTCCATGGAGAACCTGTATCCATTGTGCAACTTGGGAACCTCCATATACCGTTAGATCTATAATTTCAATGGATCAGATTTTAGTGGCAAAAGGGTAATTAAGTTAAACTTTGTTGCACCGGTGCACAACATATCACGTGCGGAGGGGCAAAATTAGAAGAAAGTTCATTTAGCTAAAATTCACCTTCCTTCGTTGCATACCACCAGGGGCGGACCCACATACAAGGTATGGGGGTCATTTTGACCCGCATGATTTTTAAAGTTCGACCCCTCAGCTTTCACTCGGAGTAAAAAGACTGTCTCACACGAGTCCTGATTTTCGGAGCTGCATTCGTGTCCGCAGGTGCTGGCGTACACGAATTCAGTGGATTTTAGCTCCGTTTTGGACGTTCTTTGTATCGTTGGAATCTTCTCTTCAAAGAGAATACAAACTCACAAAATATTAATTATATATTTCATAATTATATATAATTATATTCGGTCCAAAAACATGGAAAATACATTTTTTTCTTTGAAAAATTTACATTTTTTCCAACACTTACACTATCGTAGCTATTATATTCCGACCCCCATAAACAAAATTTATGGGTCTGCCACTGCAAACCACGATTCTAGCCCTCCTTCCATAATTCGTATTTGCTCTAGAGTTCGCTCAAGATTCCTCCCTCCATTTTTATCCCGAAAATCACTCATGCATACTCAAATAGATTAAGTTTTGTTCTTCAAATACACAGATACAATGCATACGGTTCAAGAGTTTTAAAAAATGGAAAAATGTAAACATTCACGTGCGAACAACCAGTTTTAGCCGTTGCAACTTCGATTATTTTGTTAAATGGAAGTGCGTTGTTACATATTTCGTGTTCATTTAGGTGTTTAGTTCATAATCGAAATGCGTATTTCGTATTTGAGGGTTTTTATGCCCTAGTTAGTTTTGGGTTCAATCGGTAGGGTGTTTAGTTCATAATCGGAATATGTGTTTATGAAGGTTTGAGTTGCATCTCTTTTGAAATGCATTACGCGTCGACTTTCAATATGCATATTTAGGTCATTTCAGTATGCATATAAATTCAATTTCAATAATGTTTGTGCATTGAAGACATGCATATAAATTCAATTTCAGTCGGATGTCTAGCTACAGGTGTGGAGATGAAAACCGTATGAAGACAAGCATGGATAGAAAGTCAAAACAACTGCAATCTATCCTAACTAAAAACTCCATGATTTTAGCAATTACCATAATATATATCCGGTTATTTGAATATAGAATATTTTAAATATATTAATCTAACTAAATAATTGTTTAAACTTCCAATTATACGCTTATTGCATCCTTATTTAATATATTGTGCATTTTTGGTTCCCCCGGTTCACAATGCATCGTGGTGCCCCATGAAACCTCAAACTATATATATATATATATATATATATAGGGTTGGGATCATTGCAGAACCTTAATTTAGTGCAGAACTATAGAACCAATCTAAACCATTGGATTTTAATATAACATTAGGGATAAGATGATAATTATGCAATTAACATTGAATTAATAGTAACCTACCAAGTTTGACTGTCCACTTTGACCATTTTTAACTCTTTTAATATCGAATGTACATGCAGTGTTGCATATATGATATATTGTATTAATTCGACGTTGAATATGTGATATAAACTGTAATTCGACATTGAATGATCTCGATATACTATACTGAATGGTCGTTTGGGTAAAAAAACTTTTTACAAAAAATAAACGTGTAACTTTTTTTTGAAAAAAAAATATATCATGACCGTTCTCGTTAAATCCATCAACTTTGACTAATAATCTTGACCATTATTCTGGCTTTGTTAATATTCAATGTATATACAGTGTTGCATATATGATATGTAGTATTACATTCGACGTTGAATATACGATATCAACTGTTTCTTCGACATTGAATGATCTCGTCATGCTATATAGCATCGTGGTCTGGGTAATTTTTTTTACAAAAAATAAACACGTAAATTTTTTTCAAAAATAATATATCATGACCGGTCTCGTTTTAAAGAGTATAAAATTTTCGTTTTTATGGTATAATTTTATTTGTTTTTAAAAATTATTCATATTAATGTTATTTTAAATTAAAGAAAAAAGATAATTATTTTGCTACTTGAAAATATCAAATTATCACTAATACCAATCTTTTTTTCACTAATTTCAAACTTGATGGTTTTAATCAAGACCATTCGATTAATCTAATCTATGGACGATATTTAGGTTCTGTAATGATCCCATCTATATATATATATATATATATATATATATATATATATATATATATATATATATATATATATATATATATATATATATATATATATATATATATTCAGGTTCAAAAAGGTACCTCTCGAAATCAAGTGCACCTGAAGGTACCAACCTTAAAAACTTTTTTTTTAATTTTTTTTCTCATAACCATGTTTAAATTAATGTTATACACATGATATATGAATTTCACATACATTCACACTTTCTGTGTCCTTAAAAATTATGTGAATGCTCAATGCATATTTATGTGAATGGTCATTTCACACCATGTGAATGGTGTGAATGACCATTCACATTATCTTTTTTTACCATTCACAAGATTTATGATGTTGCTCCTTTTGAAAAAAAGTCTTATAATGTTGTCTTATACATGTCTATTCAAAAAAAAATATATGTGAATGATCATTCACATTAGGGTACGCTGGGTACGCTGGAATCTCATAGGTACGCTGATGAACCTGATTCTATATATATATATATATATATATATATATATATATATATATATATATATATATATATATATATATATATATATATAAGCTTTGAACAAATAAAAATAAATTTTCAGTGGGTTCATTGTATTCATAGGCTTAATATACACAGGATTCATTAGATTCATTACATTTTCATGTTTTTATATATACAAGCTTCATTAAGTTCATTCCATTCATAAGCTTTAATGTACACAAGATTTATTAGATTGATCACATTCAAATTTGTAAATAGATTATATGTAAAATGCAAAGGTTTTTATTGATGCTGTTTTTTTAAATTTTTCTGGTGCTCACGGTCCTTATGATTATATGGTGCTTAAATGATCTTCATTATATGTGTGTGTGTGTATGTGTGCGCGCGCACACACACACACACACATAATCTGGATCATGAGCGTACCTTAAATAATCGAGAGTACCGAACGTATCCCTTTGTGAGTGATCATTCACATATTGTGTTTTAGTATAAACCAAGATTATAAATTTATATATTAAGATTCAAAAAACTAAATCTTGTAATGGTTGAAAAAAATCATGTGAATGATCATTCACGCATCATTTACAAAATGTTTTAGGACACGAAATTGGTGAATATATCTGAAATTCATATATCATTTGTGTAACGTTAATTAAAATATGATTGTAAAAAGAATTAATTAAAAAAGTTTTTTAAGGAGTATACCTTCTGGTGCACTCGATTTTGAA
>JAANYP010002177.1:10236-87736 GCA_020465985.1 Centrapalus pauciflorus | reverse complement strand
TCCCAACAAAGTTGCCACATGCGCCAACGACGCTCCATGGAACTCATAACAGACTATGACTATGAGATTCTGTATCACCCTGTCAAAGCAAATGTGGTTGCCGACGCATTGAGTCGAAAAGCTTATTCCGCAAAATTCCTCTATACTCTGACTTATACTTCATTTTCATCTACTCTTATCGATGAAATCCTTGTTGGTTAGTCTGAAGCCCTAAAGGAGGAAAACCTCAACTCTGAGGACATGAAAGGGCAACTTCAATTGTTATGTGATAGCTCTCGTGGCTTAAAACTATTTAAGAATCGCATTTGGGATCTTAAGTTTGGAGACATTCGGTAGAAAATTCCCTCAGAAGCTCACTGCTCGAAGTTCTCTATACATCTTGGCAACACCAAGATGTACAATGATCTGAAAGCCGAATACTGGTGGCCTGGTTTGAAAAGAGATGTGGGCCAACATGTCAAAAATTGTGTTACGTGTCGACTAGTCAAAGCGGAGCAGCAGCAGCCTTACGGTAGTCTTCAATCTTTGTCGATTCCTGAATGGAAATTCGATCACATAACGATGGACTTTGTAACGAAGCTTCCTACTAAGCGAAGACAACATGATGCAAATTTTGTTATCGTAGAAATCGTCTAATCAAAGTCGCGCACTTTATTCCAATTCGCGAGAATTACTCACTGGAAAAGCTGGCTAAAATATATATTGACGAAATCGTTACTCGTCACGGTGTGCCTATGTCAATCATTACTGATCGCGACAGCAGACTCACTTCGAGGTTCGGGACTGCACTGCAAGAAGGTTTGGGCACTAAAGTCAGAATGAGCACGACGTGTCACCCACAACCTGATGGCCAGACCGAGCACACGATTCTTACACTTGAAGACATGTTGCGAGCTTGTGTCCTTGAGTTTAGTGGTAACTGTGACTATTTGTCTCTAGCGGAATTTTCTTACAACAACAGTTATCACTCGTCCATTGAAACAACACCTTACGAAGCATTATATAGGCACAAGTATCATACGCCAACATGTTGGCATGAAGTAGGTGAAACACCGATCGCTGGTCTCGCATTACTTCAACATACTAACGACAAGATCCGAACCATTCGACAACATCTGGAAACCGCTCAATATCAGCAGAAGTCCTATCATGACCGACACCATAAACCTTTAGAATTCCAAAAGGATGATTGGGTCGTATTGAAGGTCTCACCGATGAAGGGTGTATTTAGATTTGGAAAACGTGGCAAGTTAGCACCACGATTCGTTAGTCCTTTCAGAATCATCGAACGTGTTGGAAATCAATCGTATCTTTTGGACTTGCCGAATAAACTGTCAAACATTCACCATGTGTTTCATATCTCACATTTGAGGAACTGCAAGAAAAACGAAAGCGAAAAGTGGGCCGATCATCTGAGTTACAAGATCAACGACGAGCTGCAATGCGATGAGCCTGAGTCGATTCTGGAAACTCAAATGAAGAAACTAAGAAACCGAGAAGTGGCAATGGTGTTGGTGCAGTGGATAACTTCTCATGGAACTTCCCAAACCTGGGAATTTGAACAAGACATGAGGGTTCGCTATCCACATCTGTTTGAGCCTAAGGTACTTCAAGGACGAAGTGCAAGCGTGGTGGGCTCATACGGTAACATCTTGCTTTCTAAATTATGCGTTTATGTTGCAATTTGCCTTTGATAATGTAATATGAGAGTTTAATGAAATTGATAGCTAAATAATGCAATTAAGGAATGAAAGTTTTATAATTAAGTTAATTATAGGTAGATATTACTTATATAGTAAAAAAAATTAAAATAATGAGACAAATGAAACTTGTGGGGTTAAAATGAGAAGAATGATACTTTTATAAATATAAATACCCAAATTTAGGGTCATTTTCTCATTTTATCACAACCAAATTCTCTCTCTCTCTCTCTCTCTCTCTCTCTCTCTCTCTCTCTCTCTCTCTCTCTCTCTCTCAAAGCCATGGTTTCATCTTCAACCTTCACCAAGAATCATCAACTTTGCAATCAAAATTCAAGAAACAAGCCAAGAAATCCAACAACAAGTATCAAACATAAAAAATCCATAAACATTCAAGGTAAATCCCTACTAAAAACTTGTTCTTGGGTCTCATTTGAAGTTCACGGTTCTGTGGGTTTTCAAGAACCCAAAATCAGCTTCATAAACATCAAATTAAGCTATGTTTCATGTTACAAACATAAAAACAAATCACATGCATGTTTTGATATATGTTTAATTAGTGATGTTTGCATTTTTGGAGTTTAATTCCAATTTTTAAATCAAAGATCAGAGATTGAAATGAAGTGCAGTAGTGTGTGTGTGTGTGTGTGTGTGTTTGTGCTTGAAAGAAAGAAAGTTCTGAGATTCACTTCCTGAGTGAATCTCGGATGTATGTATGTGTGTAGTGTGTTGCAAAAAGTTCAGAGATGCACTTATTACAAAAATAAACTAAGTATAGTTGAATCTCTTATGTGTTAAATGATGCAAAAGTTCTGAGATTTATATCCAAGATAAATCTCGGATGTATGTATTTGTGTATTGTGTTGCAAAAAGTTTCAAGATTCACTTATTACAAAAATAAACCAAGTATAGCCGAATCTCTTATTTATGTGTTTTCCAAAAGTTCCAACATTCATTTATAGTTGAATCTCGGATGTTTGTATGTTACAACATCAGTCCACAACAATGAATCAACTAAGTTAAGCACTAAATCTCTTATGTTTGTAGCACATTATAACAACCCTTTTTCACCTTATATTCATAAAATATATATATCATAAGTAGTGAATCTTGGATGTTTATGCGCATTATATATATATATATATATATATATATATATATATATATATATATATATATATATATATATATATAGGATTGGGTTCATATGAGAACCTCTTATTACCGTGAGAACGTGAGAACCACTCTAAAATTTGTGCATCCACTTCATAAAATTGTGCATTTGATACTAAAATTAATGTTTTCGATATATTTATGCATTTCATGTAAAAATTTACGCATCTCATGCTATAATTTATCCATTTTATGTACGAATTGTGCATTTAAGAAAATTTGTGCATTTGATGTTCAAATTTGTGCATTTAGTTTATAATTTAATGAATATAATTTTTGATTGTAGTTTTATTGTTAGATTATGATATTTATTAATATTTAAGACTAATAATGGTTTTAAGTAAAACTTTTAATTTTTAAATTTGTGCATTTGATGTACAAATTTGTGCATTTTGAAGTGGTTCTCACGTTCTCACGGTAATAAGGGTTCTTACCGGAACCCAACCCTATATATATATATATATATATATATATATATATATATATATATATATATATATGTATGTATGTATGTATGTATGTATGTATGTATGTATCTATATGTGTGTGTGTGTGCGCGCGCTTGAACACAAATAAGTGGCCATTGGCCAAACTTAAACGGGCTTAATAATTACAAAACACTTAGCTATGGTTCATGTTCAAGTTCCTTTAGTTATAAGTTTATACAAAATGTTTAATGAGGATTTTTAATCCTCATTACCATGTATTGAATTCTATTTTATTATGCTTAAATCTTGATTATAAGTGAATATTTGAAGCGAAAATATTCTATTAGGTATGTAAAGGTTATAAAGTGTAAAGCTAGTTATATTGATCTGCTATACACTCTTTAATGTTAAATTACAGACACTTCGTGCATGCCAGACATAAATTAAAGTGTTTAGCCCAATTATGAGTCAAAGTTAAATGTCAGAGTCATAATAACGCTTATTAAAGGTGTCAAAGCCTTCAGAGATAGTGCAAAGCTAAATTGAGTCAAAGTAAAGCTTCAAAGCCATGATAGTTGATGTCAAAGTCAGTTATACAAAGCCAGAGCCAAAAAGTTATATTAAAGCTTAGTTAAGCCGGTGCAAGCTACTTTGATTATTTCAAAGACATTGATGCAATCATAACAGTACTTTGAGTAATAGTTTATCATGTTTACATGTGTTTTATGTAATTGAGACATATTTTGCTTATATATACTTTCTTTGGCATTCAATAGAGCTTATGTGTGTGAAGGTGAACAATAAGGCACAGGCGGTGTCCGCCTTAGCTAGATCTCACATTCGTTCTATTAATATGCATTAATTTACTGCTAAGTGCCCATCTTTCAACATATCATTCAACATTCCTTGTTAAGCGCTATTTTGTGCATTTCATAAGCATTTTACATTATTGCAAGCAAATCTGATGCTTACCACTATGCCAACCATTTATGCGGGAAGCTAGCCCCGTATCACAGACTGATCATCTGAAGTGGTAACCCTAGTGGTATCATTTTCTTTCTCAGCGTGCATTGTCTCAATTTGGCAAGCAGTTATTTGTGTGCAAGCAAATACTTTGATGCAAGCTCTATTTTGGTGCAGTCTTTTATAGACATATTTCTTCTAGCCACATATCATACATGTATCATGATTATTTGTTATCTCACTAAGCAATTAGCTTACAGTTTCTACTTACAATTTTACAGGCAAAGGTAAAGAACAAGCTGGACCATCTGTTTAGGTCTACTTTCTGATCAGCCCAGAGGACTTTAGCTCACTATTCAGCTTGTGGTATAGTCTTGTGATGCCTTGGGATCTGGGTATCTGCTTTTAATAATATTGTGATGTAATAGAAACTTAGTGATGTAATCTTGTAGCACGTGCAGTGCATGACTTTGTCGTAATACTTTATTCAGAATTATGCAAGCAATTAGCTTTATTAGACTTATTATGGTGAATGTTTTTATGTCCTGGGATTATGCTTGCATGATTAAAGCAGGATGTGATAGTGAATCTATGTGAAATTCATATATCATGTGTATAACATTAATTTAAACATGATTATGAGAAAAAAAGTGTAAAAAACTTTTTTAAGGTTGGAACATTCGGGTGCACTTGATTTAAAGAGATACTTTTTTGAACATGACTATAAATAAATATATATATATATATATATGTATGTATATATTCAATTATTTATTTATGATCAAAATGAGAAGCTAAATATAGTTTGAAAAGTGTGAAAAACATTGTGATTCATGTCTTACATACTGATTCACAATTTTTTAAATATATAAATATGAATCATAAATTTTGGATTAAATAAATCAACAATACATTATTCTTTTGTAATTTAACTTATAGATAATGAATCAGAAATTCAAAATAAGTGAATCAATATACAAAATAAGTGAATAAAAATATACTAGTGAATCAATATACAAAATTAGTAAATCATAGTGTTTTTCACACTTTTCAAGATAAACCAAACATACATGTAGAGATAGGGAGGGGGGGGGGGGGGGGGATATTTTATGTTATATCCTTAACCGTAAATATGTTGGGACACTCTTATTTTTTTTAAATGTATATTTAGGTCATTAACCTTTTTACACTTCTTAAATCTTAGAGCTTGTTTGTTTCACAAAATCCTCAAGAAATCTGTGAAATTGGAATGAATAATATCATTCTTTTGTATGTTTGGTTTGCTAAAGGAAAATGAAAGAGAATTGATTTTGACATAAAATTTTCTGTCATCTATTGGAATTTATTTTCTTACATGATAGACAAAAATTTGAAATTTAATTCCATAATACATTTTTTCTGTCGACGTTACCTACCATACCGACCCTACATCACTCACTCATCCTACCTAATCATACACACCCACCTTACCCTACCCAACCATACCCCACCTTACCCTATCCACCCCAGCCCACATCTTAATCCAATCCTCACCTACCATACCATACCCTACCCACTCATCCTACTCCACCCTACCCTACCCCCACCCATCACATCACATCCCACCCCATCCTACCCTACCTCATCCCACACTACTTTACCCATACTTAACCATATATAGCTCACTCCACCTTACCTACCCCACCCCAATCCAATCCTATCATATCCTCACCTACTATACCCCACCCTACCTACCCATCCCACGCCACCCCACCCTACCATACCCCACCCTAATCCTAGCCTCACCTAGTATACCCCAATCCACCCACCTACCCCTACTAACCCCTACTACCTTACCTCACCTCACCCACCCACACTAATTCCTACTCCACCAACCCTATCCTACTCCACACAATTTTATCCCACCTACCGTACACATACCAATCTCATCTCACTTTACAAACCAAATAAAAAAATAAAAAGGAATATAGTTTAATTTCATTTCTTTTAGCTTTTCATTCATTTGACAGATTCCATTCCTTCTGAAAATATTCTGCGATCCAAACGCCCATTTAGTATTTTCAAAAACTGTCATAGTCAATCATTAACGATTATTTATTTTACAAATGATTATAATTTAGCTAGTTTTAAAGAAGAGAAACACCTATTTAGTTACTCAACTTTTAGATTAATATACATATAGCCACTAAATTAATTTTGATACACATTTAATCACTAAATTATTTTTATATAAAATTATACACATTTAACGACTAAAGTACTTAAGTATCTTATTTGTACACATCTTGTCATGATATGTTTCCTAAAATAAAATGATTAATTAAAGTTTATTTGTTAAATGTGTATAAAAAATAATTTATTAGTTACATGAGATAAATCTTCAATCAAATATTTAACCCTTTAAAATAGGGATAATTGCACTAAAAACCGCCAACTTGTCAGCTTTTTGTGATTTAAACCCCAAACCATTTTTCATTGCATAGAAAACCAAAAACTAACTAAAAATCAGTAAATCAAGGTTTTATCAATGGGTACCGGTTGAAACAAGTTATAAATCCTACGTGAACCGATAAATAACCTACGTGGAGTAAATATTAGTTGTTGAAAACGCTTGCCAAGTATTAAACATTCATTTAAACCCCCGTTGATGATGTAAACCCGTTAAAAAATAAAATTAAAAATTATCAACAAGGTTTAAATGATGTATAATACTTGACAACCGGTTTCAACAATTAAAATTTATTCCCCAAAGGTTATTAACCGGTCCACGTAGGATTAATACCGGTTTCAACTGGTTACCCATTGACAAAACCTTGATTTGCTGATTTTTAGTTAGTTCGGTGTTTTCTATGCAACGAAAAATGGTTTGAGGTTTTAATCATAAAAAACTGACAAGTTGGTGGTTTTTTTCACAATTATCCCTTTAAAATATAATGACTCAATTTATATGAAGAAAACATGATTTATGCTCAATTGAAATAATGTGGAACATTTTCTTTGAGGTTGTCTACCTAATCTTTAGCATTTCGTTTGGTCGTTGATTCCAATTTTTTATTATTAATTTTCTAAAAAGTAGTTGCGGGTTTTATGGTTTAACTTTTATTTTTAAAATGACTATGTTGCTTTCTTATTTTAAAACAAATTATTTTCTCCTCTAATGGTGGTTCCAACTCCCAACAACCATGTAATTTACGATAATTTTATCAGTACAGTACAAAAATCGTACACAAAATAGTGCACATGTAATTACAAAAAATTGCAATACTTTAATGGAAATATACATTTGAGGTTTTAGAGTAAGGTTGCATTTATAAAATAATATAATATTTTAAAACCATTAATTTACTATAATATGACCAGAAATATGTTGATGTTATTATGAAATATAAGAAAACATATTTTCCTAACATTATTGTAAATGATTGTTCATAATATTATTCATGCATCTTCATGACAGAAAAAAATAATATTATATGATAAATGAAAGTTTAGCAAATTAGAGATGAACATTTGGACCAAATCGGTTCGGACCGAAATAAACCGAAAACAGGCACAATGAATGTAATGCGGGTTTGGTCCAGTCCAGTTTTTCGGTTCTCGGACGGGTTGGAACCGGTACACGTTTTATATATGTTTTATTGTTCTGTTTATCTTTCTTCTTCAACTCTTTCTCTTTGTGAAATTATAAAGTTTATCACATATTCTTTGAACTAAATAAAGGATCAAACATACATTATGTATATTAAGTTTTCTATATTTTATCTCTATAGTATTATAACAAAAAAATATTTACACCGTTAAAAAGACTTCTACATGATTATATATATATACGAAAGAGCTCAGTAGCTATTACATAGACTTTTTATATGGTCTAGAAATACTATTTAAAAATATTGTTCCTTTATGGACTACAAAAAATAACAATATAACATAAACTTTAAAAATGATAATGTAGGTCCCGAAAGGTTCCCAAAGTATATAGTTATAAGCTGTAGAGGGGGGGTGAATACAACACTTTAAAAACTACACACTCTTTTTCTCAATGTTTGTATGTATTATCAACAATTGTTAATTACAAACAAGCTTGAATGCGGAAGAGTTCAAGCTGAGATGACAGATACAACAGTATGCTTACTAGTCTAAGACAGACTCGAACTAGTATACAATGAATACACTCACTAAGAAGCACTCACTGTGTTTACAAGACTTAAGGAACAGCTTAGGTAAAACAGCTTAGACACACAGATGCTGTTTTACAGAAGACTTGCATGCATGAAGATCACACTTGCACGTTCACTCTTGGTTTAAGCACTTAGCTTTCTTCACTTATCTTTCTGACCTTAGAAGCTTCCTTTTATACTCACTTAGAGGATCTAAGAGAAACATCTTCATTGGACGGAATGAAAAAGGAGAAGTCTTGTTTGAAAAGACAATATAACTTTTCTGCACTTTTCTGAAAAGCAGACTTGCAGAACTTTTGTCTTTTTACTTTGTCTACTGTTGCATTGCCTTTAACCATTTTAGGAATGTCAACTTTGCGTCTTTCTTCCTTGTAAAGGCCTATTTTGATATAAGAAAAAGGTCTGTCACCCTTTTTCAAATATCCGTTTGTCTTCATGTGACAGAACAGCTTGGGCAGGCTGAGCGGTTCTGCTTTCCACTTTGTCTTCGACTTGTAAACTGATCTTGTAGTCAAAAACAATACATGATGACTTGGAAACAAATTCCATAAAGTGTTTAGCCTGTTCACAAAGAACAGGTTCTGTTCACAAAGAACAGAACACTTTAAAAAATGCCCAAGCTGCTCAACAGTGTAGAGCAGCGTAGACAGTTTATGTCCAGCCTGATCAGCAGACTGAGCAGCTTGGACAAACTGTCTTGGTTGCAACACATGCAACATATAGAACAGCTTTAGACTGATATTGCAAATCATTTTCAGGTTTCAATAAGGCATATAACAGGCCTTAAATTCAACCTTCAAACGCATCAACAGGTTTGATTATAAAATCTCCCCCTCAGATGTAGAACAGGTTTGACTGAGGCCTTTTTGTGCCTAACAATCTCCCCCTATTTGCAATAACCAGTCCAAGCTGGTCTTTGTCAAAAATCACTATATATTTTTACAGTACATTTGCTGAAATAAAATTACAACATTACAGTAAAGTAAAAGATCAGTTTATATATACACTGATTCTTGACTATACTAGAACAACATATGTTCTTACAAAAGTACAACTAATGTGCTAATGTATTTTACAACTAATGTAAAAGCAGAAATTACAACTTATGTAATAATGTACAAGTAATGTACAGAATGTACAACTAATGTACAAAATGTTTGGACTGTTTGATTTGGGAGCAAATAATGGCAAGCCTGTCCAACTGATGGACAGCTTCCATTCTTCACCTACCCAGATGGCAGGTGGACTTCATTCGACAGGAGGTGGTATCCCTTCTTTGAATCTTTTTACAAGTTCTTCCCTTGTTTCTTCGTGTTCTTCAATTTCATCTGTAAGAAACATAAAGTTAGAACTTTGAAGTTCACCTCTGTCATAAAAACCTTTCAGCTCTTCCCAGATAGCTGCTCTCCATAGGCTGGACTGACTGAAGGAGGTGGCAATTCTGAAGGCTGCAAGCTGCTTAAGACCAACTTTGTGTAGGTCTGAAGCTCTTTGAAAACATTTCTTCTGAGATAGGGAATCTACAAAAAATGCCCCTAACTCAGGCTCTTCAATCACTTTGCCATCTTCAAATTCAACTCCTTCAGGCAGGCTGTGGTCAACTCCTTTAATTTCCACAGCATAATCTCCTTGTTCAATCATCATAAGGAGTTCTTCCAGCTATGTATCCCTCTTTGTTCTCCTGGCCTTTATCTTTGGATGTGTCACAGAGACACCTTCACTTATTTCTTTTGGAATCAGGCCCAGCTCCTTTACTCTTTCCATCAGCTTCTTGATGTATGCCCTGATAGTCTTAGCCGTTTCTGACTTAGACTGGCTCAGGGCAACTGCCAGTTCCACCCATTCCCTGTAACCCATTTGTGCAACATCAGTGTGATCATATGATTCCATTTCAGGGCCTGTTGCACCCATCCTGGTGATCTGAAGTTTCCACTGTGTGCCTTTTCTTGCAATGGGAACAGCTTTGACAATTGCTTCCTTGGCAAGCCTTCTGGTAGCAACATCATGAAATTTCTTTCTAGCCAAGTTGTCAAAGTGGAATTTGGCTCTGGCAGAAGGTACTGTTGATTTGGTCACAGAGACCTGAGTACCTTTCTCTACTTCCTTCTCTTTTTCTCCTGCTGATTTCCTGGCAGCTTCCATTATTTTCTTTTGCACCTCCAAGGTAGACATTTTTATTTTCTTTGCTTCTTGGAGGGCAAGAGACTTAGCAGCTTTGGCAGATTCTTCTTCTTTTCTTAACTCTTCCAGAGCCTTAAGCTGTTCTTCCCTAAACTCAAAGTACTTGTGCATAGGGAGGCCCATCTCTTTGGCTCTGGCTTTGTGAAACTGTGTATCTGCCTGTTTCTGCTCAATAGGATCCTCAGCTGCCTTTTCTTTGCCTTTAGCTGCTGCTTTAGTGACAGCAGCTTCAGAAGTTTCTTCTTCTTCTTCTTCTTCTTCTTCTGTTAGGATAAGGTGCCTCCTTTTGCTGCTAGGCCTGTCCTCAGGAATGACTTCCTCCCCCTTAGACTGAGCAGGGTTTGGAGAGCCAGCCTGAGTAGGCATAGCAGCTTGAGAAACACCTTCAGCTGCACCTGTTTCTGCTGGTTGATCAGTTTGGGTTGCAGACACTGGTATCTCCTTAGGAGAAGGAATCTTCTCCCCCTTAGACTTAGTCTTCGAGGCAGATGATTTCTCCCCCTTTGAAAGAGATGAGGCAGCGACTTCAACCCCTGGTCTGCCTGAAGACACAAAGTCAGCAGGCTTGCCAGCAGGTTTGGAAGGTTTAGGACCAACAAGGCTGTTCACTAAGTAAGCCAAGTTATCCTTCACCTCACCAAGTTGGGAAAGACAGTTTTGAAGAGAAGAAGCTTGGGAATCAGCAAAAGTGGTCAGCTTAACAATGTTGTCTCTATCAGAAGCTGTGAACAACAAACTTTGGAGCTGTGCAAGATGAAGTTCAGGAGAATCTTGCACATCAGCAAGGTTTGATGACACAGAATTTGATAGAGAACCCATAAGAGTGTTCAGGCTGGCCAATGTTGAAGGAAGGGTAGTATTGCAAGAAGTGAGAAGAGAGGACAGCTGTTGAGAAATGGCTGTCATAGAGGACACGGAGTCCTGTTGTAAGGAGAGGATAGAGGAGAGAGAGTTTGATACATTTTGCAGCTGTGCAGTGAGTGCAAGCAGCTGTGGAGAGTTGTCAGTTTGGGGAGTAACTTGGAAGGATTCTTTAAACGTATCAAAGAATCCTTTGAGCTGCTCAGACACAGAGTCTGAGATGATGGATGGTAGGGAGTGCATGGTATTTTCCAAAGAACCAACTTTGTTGGTCAGCAATGAAAGCTGATCCTTCAAAGGCAGGTCTTTGGGAGATGGAGGTGTATGGGTAGACTGTTTGGAGTGAGTGGATGGAGAGGATGATGATGAGGCTGGTGTTTGAGGATGAGATGGAGAAGGAAGGGAAACTTTGGACAGTAGTTCCATAGCCTGGGCAAAAGTAAGATGGCCCAGGTTAGAGGGATCAAGGGGTCCTTCAGCAGCGGCTGTAGCTGCATCATTAGGAGAAGGGGATGATGTTTGGGGCCTCTCAGATGCTGCTTGTGTTGCAGCACCCTCATGAAGACCAGTGGTGGTTCCCTCTGCAGTGCCTTGGTCTAAAGGCACCTCATCATGGGGAGATGGGATATGCATTTCAACATCAGCAGTGGTGAAACCTGCTGATGGAATTTGCATTGAGGGATCAGCCTCACCAGAGGGATGGTATGATCCCGGAGGTTCATCAGCTTGTGTTGTTGGTCCCTCAGCAGCTGTTTGGTGTTGAACAGCTGAATCATGGGGAACAGAAGTTTGAGGCTGAGCTGCTGATTGGTCTATATCAGCAGCGTGGGCACCTCGTGCAGACTCAGGGTGTAAGGAGATATGAGTGGGGGACAGTGTGGACTCAGTGTGGAGTGGAGAGGGCTCCTGTCTTTCAATATCCTCAGCCTGTTGAGAGGCTGGGATAGTTGATGTGGGTATCTCCATTTGTACAACTGGTTCCTGTTGGGAGGAACCAGAGGGTCTAGGCTGACTCAAGGGTGACTCAGGCTGGAGTGAAGCAGGCTCCAAATGAGCTGAACCTTCTCCCAAAATAGGAGAGGCAGCTTGGGTTGCTTCTTTTACAACTGAACCCTGTTGAGAGGGAACAGAGGAGGTGGTTTTCTGGGCTGGTTTCTTTTTGGCTATTGATTTTCTTTGGTAATGGATGGATGATGTGGGTGATTGTGGAGAGGAGAGAGGATCTGTTTGGACTGGATGTGAGACTGGGTCAGGAACAGTGGGGCTGGACTGTTCCATAGTCTCTTGTGCAACAGAGGCACCAGCCACAAAGGCTTCAGGCTCAACAGATGAGCCAGGGTGAGGAATCTGCTCTTCCTCAGCCACAGAGGCTAAGGGAGCAGACTCAGCCTGAGCTGTTTTGGCCTTCTTTTTAGCAGGCCCAGCTTCAGCTGCCATGGTCCTTTTCACAAGCTTGGACCTGGCTTTGGATTTTCCAGTGGGAGCAGCGGTGACTGGATCCACCCTCACAGCAGAAGGTCCTTCCACTAAACCCAACAGCCTCCTCATAGGTGTTGATAGAGTAGGCTCATTTGCCAGTACAGGAGTATGAAAAATTCTATTCCCTATGACAGGGAAGGCAGCAGTTTTAAGTAGAGGTTGAGAATGATACAGATGCTCACCACAGACATGGCAGAAGATGAGACTCAGGAACCTGGGATATCGGACAGCAGCTGGTCTTGTCTCTTGCTGCACCAGGTTTCTCATGTGCAAGAAGATCCATTTGGCCATGTCAAGTGTAGTCCCATCCACTAGCTGAAGGACTATAGGCACTTCATCTCTACTAAGTTGGTCAAAGGAACCAACCTTGCTGCTGAATGACATTACCACAGAGGCAAATAAGAAGCTGTAAGTGGGTGACAGCTCCTTCCTGTACAGAGTAGCTCCAACCTTGGGTTCTGCCACACCACAGAAGCGTAGCAGATTGCCCATTTGCTCATTTTCAGGCTGAGGGAGATCATAGTTCTCAGCAACTGGAAGATGAAGAACCTCCCTCAGAAGATCGACTGTAATCTCAATGGTTTGAGTCCCATTGAGAATAGTACCTTTGATAACCTGAGTGTTTGGATTGTAGGAGCAGGTATACCAGAACTCGTATACCATCTCCTGGTACAGGACACCAGGAGATGCAGTTAGTGCATAGTTCAACGGATGAACTTGCAGAAATTCCACCATTCGGTCGTAACTCTTCCCCACATAGTTTTTGGGGATAGTGAGGTTTGCAATGTAGTTGGTGGGCTTGAGGGTCAGCATCGTGGTGACAGAAGGATGTTTAACAACATCCTCACCAACGAAGACTGGTAGAAAGGGATTTGGTCTGTGAGCCATTTGGGAATTTTGAAGGTTTGGGGAAGCAAAAGACACTTAGTCGATTTTAGGGTTCTTGAGGATTTCTGGGAATGATGAGGAAGACGAAGATGAAACAGTATGTTGGTATTTATAGGATTTGAATGTTCGTGTGTTATGAGAGAGAAAAGGTTTGGGCGGTTTGATTTGAAATGTTAGTTGACGGAAAAACGGAACGGTTGTCCATGTCAGAAACATTTGTCAGACCACTTGACCTTTTTAATCAATAACACACATAACAAACATTATCCGCAGTAATTAAGTTAAATAAAACATAATTTAAGAAACTTAATTATGAAGAAAGGTAATTAAACTGCTGGTCTACGCTGATGGTCAAACCTGTGATAATCAGGGTCAACAAGGTTCTCAGTCTTCAAGCTGTTCTCCCTTCAAACTGTGCCTTCAGCCTGCTCTCCTTTGTGAGAACAGGTTGTGTTCAATAGATGAACAGGTTTCTGTGTGAAGAAGTGAACAGGTTGAAGACTGAACCATCAGAGCAGGCTGGACGAATAAACAGGTTAAACTGTTTTTGTTCAGCCTGTTGTATGCTCAAGCTGTTCAAGTTTTTCAGACAAATGACTAAGTACAGAACATGTATAACCTGTTCTGTCTAAGCTGTTCAGAAAAACTTGAGCAGTGTGAAAAATACAAATTATTAGACCTTTGAGAGACACTTAGTCACTCTTGTTTAACATGCCCAGCTTGCTGACAAGGTAATTAAACCTTGTTTCATCCAGAGGTTTGGTGAAAATGTCTGCAAGCTGTTCATTTGTGGAAATAAAACTTACCTCCACATTACCTTTTTGGATGTGATCCCTGATGAAGTGATGTCTGACTTCAATATGCTTTTTTCTTGAGTGAAATACTGGATTGTTGGAGATGGCTATGGCACTTGTGTTATCACACAGAATAGGAGTTTTCCTATACACAAGCCCATAGTCTTCAAGCTGATGCTGCATCCACAGAATCTGCCCACAGCAGCTTCCAGCAGCAATGTATTCAGCTTCAGCAGTAGAAGTGGACACTGAGTTCTGCTTCTTGCTACTCCAACTGATCAACTTTCCACCAAGGAGTTGACATCCGCCTGTTGTGCTTTTCCTATCTAACCTGCAGCCTGCAAAATCAGAATCTGAATAGCCTGTTAGTTCAAGATTTGAGTCTTTGGGATACCAAAGACCCAAACCTGGAGTACCCTTCAGGTATCTGAAGATTCTTTTAACAGCTGCTAGATGTGATTCCTTTGGATCAGCTTGGAACCTAGCACATAAACAGGTGGCAAACATAATATCAGGTCTACTAGCAGTCAAGTATAGCAAGCTCCCAATCATGCCTCTGTATGCTGTTACTGAAACAGCTTTGCCACTGGCATCAGCATCCAATTTTACATTGGTTGCCATTGGGGTTTTAATAGGAGAACTTTGATCAAATTTGAACTTTTTCAACAGATCTAAAGTGTACTTTCTTTGATTTATAAAAATTCCAGTTGAGGTTTGTTTAACCTGTAATCCTAAAAAGAAAGTTAGTTCTCCCATCATACTCATTTCATACTTGGATTTCATGAGTAATGAAAAATTCTTGCATAGTTGCTCATTAGTAGAACCAAATATTATGTCATCCACATAAATTTGAACAAGCATAATATCAGACTTCACCTTCTTTATGAACAATGTGGTATCCACTTTACCTCTGGAGTACCCATTGCTCATAAGGAATTCAGTAAGAGTGTCATAACAGGCTCTAGGGGCTTGTTTGAGACCATAGAGAGCTTTGTCCAACTTATAGACAAACCTGGGTGTGTTGTTCATTTTCAAACGCTGGAGGCGCTGACATTATACTTCTGCTTGCAGCTTCCCATTCAAAAATGCAACTCTTCAATCCATTGAAATACCTTTATGCTCTTAGAGCAGCGAATAGGGCTAGATACAAACGAATTGCTTCTAGCCTGGCCACAGGAGCAAATGTTTCATCAAGTCAATGCCTTCCTCCTGTCGATTAGCCGGCTGAGCAACGCAGTCTTGGCCTTATTTCATTAATGACATGCCTTGCCTCGTCCATCTTGTTCCTGGAAAACCCATTTTGTGCAATTATGTTTTTCCTTTAGGAGCGCAGGACCAGCTTCCATTACTTTGTTTCTCTCAAACTGATTGAGTTCTCTTGATGCAGTGATCAATTGCATCTTTTTAATGCTTCATCCACCTTTCTTTTGGCTCCATCAGTGATGGAAACAAAGCAAGAACATACAAAAAAACGTTCCCTAAAGCTGTCGCCACGAGTTTGTATCCCTTTGTTGATTCACCCATTATTGATTCATTGGGGTGGACACCTGATCCACTTAGGATCATTTTTCCAATTTGATGATATTACCTGAGTTGTTAACATCTCAGCAGGGTCCTGTTTTTGACAGCTTCAAGATTTTTCAGGACACACTGTTGCTCTTGAGCCTGTTCCACTTGTGAACATGTCTGACCACTGATTGAACATATCAGCAGAGGAACTGGGTGAAAATCAGCATGATTAGCGTCTGGACATGCAGTGTAGATTAAGTTCAGTTACATTTATTCACACCAGGGTGTATTGACATATCAATCATCATGTCCATCATGATTTAGCAGGTTCCACACTGGGTGTAGTGGAAACTTTTGAGTCCTCTACATTGATTGAATGCATCAGATCATCAAAGCTGAGGTCTCCTGAAACTGATTCAGAAACAGCTTTGGTGGAGGCATTCTTGGACTCTTCAAAGGTGACATTGATAGATTCATCTATCACCTTTCTTTTGTTGTTGTATACTCTGTAGGCTTTGGAGATAGAAGAGTAGCCAACAAACACACCTTCATCAGCTTTGGGTTCAAATTTCGACAGCTGGTCCCTTTTATTCAGAATGAAACAGGGACATCCAAACACATGGAAGTAACTGACATTTGGCTTTCTCCCTTTGAGCAGCTCATAGGGAGTTTTGTTGAACCTTTTCACCACTAAGGATCTGTTTTGGGTGAAGCAGGCGGTGTTAACAGCTTCAGCCCAAAATGATGAAGGCAAACCTGATGACACAGCCATGGTTCTGTGCAGCTTCAATGAGGAGTTTCGGTTTCTTATTCTTCAGCACTCCCATTTTGTTGAGGAGTATTACTTGGCTGAAAAGTTTTGACTGATACCTTCTCTTCCAGAACGTCGTAAGAGGTACTGTTGTCGGAATCGCGTACCCTGTATCATTGCTAAGCTGTTTATTGGCCAGAGTATAGCATTTTCCATTTTTACACATCCACTTTAATCTCTCGCAGCCTCTCCCTTTGCTCTTCAAAAGATCACCCATGTGTACTGGAGAACCATCATCATTACATTACAAGAGTGGTATCTTTCGTTCCTCCTAGACTTGAACATAACAGGTCCAACACAGCCAATGATATAGAAGAGTGGATACAATAGAGAATGTGGATGTTGGATTTAAAAGATGTTTTTCTCTGCTTTGGCCTTTCTCACAAGTGGTGATAATCTAATCTTTGGCAAAAGTCTAGGGGCAACCTGTCACCAACTTTTCTTACAAAAGAGTTTGTTGAGGTTCTGAAGTAGCTTAGATTACAAAAGTCTTCTGCTGCCATAACCGTTCAGATCACAGTTGGTTCTTGTGAGAAAACAGGTTCATTGTGGGAATCAGCAGAAGAAGTCACAACATATACACCTTTTCTTTCGTGTGATCACACAGCCACCAACTTTGGCCTTGGGAATCCGACTATGTATACGCAGGTGCTCAGTACAAAGGTTAAACCTTGTAGCTAGCATCACAAAGTGGTGTGCTTATGCTACAAGGTTAGTTTTAAGTCCAACACATCGTGCTACCCTTTTGAACACTGCGCACCAGTTAAGAGTTCCATATGCCCTCAGCTTGGCATCCCTGCACATTGTCACCAAAGGTGATTGAGTGGGCCCTGTTTTCAGGCCTGAGATAACTAAGCAATTCTTTACAACATGTCATGTGCCCTGAGCAGCGACTGTCCAAGTACCAACCTGGGAAGGTTTGTTTTTCCTGCAGAGTGAAAAAGAGAATTATTAGGTATTATAGTGGGAATCAATCACACATGAGTTCTCCTACTTCATCAACATTGGTTGATGGATTTGGAATGTCCCACACTATATTCCCCATCGTGATGGTATCGCTTGCATTACCATCCTCAGTGACTAATGACATTTTCCACCACTGCTTGTACAGCTGGAGGGAACAGCAGAGGTCAACAGGCCTTAGTGTCACTCAGGGTCAGGAATACTTGGCCAGATGTGTCTTCTTCCCACCACTTACATTTTCTCTTTTTATGTACTTTGGAAGAAGAGTCATTCAGAACACACTTCTGAGCTTGTTTTGTGTTGATTCTTTCGCAGGTTTAGACATGTCTGTGTAGAATGCAACAGCATTGTGTGGTAAGTTCATAGGCCACAGCTTTGACTGTCTCTTCTTCCTCTTTTGGGAGGAACAGATGTCAAAGACAGGAAGCTGGAATTGGCTTTTGAGCTCCACAGTTTGGAAATTATTCCCAGTTGTCTAGTTTGAGCAATGGCTGCCTTTGCCCCTACTGGCGTTTGTGATTTATGCTGCCTATCAGCATACTCACGGTGGTTGGTTTTGAAAAACGGTAATTTCATTTAAAACCAATTTACCACTCTGATTTGAAAACTTATTTGAAATCACAGCAGTTTTGTTTTCAACCTGAGACTTACCCTTGTTGAAAACAGGCTGCTAACTTTTTGAAAACTTATTCTCAAAATGTTTAGCATCAAAAGGATTAACATGCTTTTTACCAACAGCTTTGGACTCAGAACCTGTTTTGTCAACAGGTTTAGCATCCACAGCTTCAGTTTGAGCATGTTTTCCTTTCTTTTGCTTATGTGAGCTAGCAGAGCACTTAGCAGGCTGTTTTGGAGAACAAACTCCAACATCAGCTTTTGAGCTTGGTTCACATAAGCTGTCAGTATTTTGAGGCCTGACAAACCTGTTTGTTGAGATTAGCTTACCATTCACATTTTGAATGAATGTATTTGGAAGTTCACCAAGAGAGGACAAATCTTCTTTCAAATTACTTATCTCAACAATGGAAGCTGCTGTGTCAAGATCCCCTCCAAGATAGGCTTGGAATTTTGAGCAGGAATCTGTTGACTTATACAATGGCTGACATTTTGTTGTGCAGCATTGCACCAAGAGTCAAAGCTATCTTTTGAAGCTTGGGCATGCTTTAATCTTGTTTTCTCTCTTTCTTTCCAGTAGAAAGGAGTTGAAGGTGTTTTACTTCATCAAGCCTCAGTTTCCAAACTAATGGAAACTTCCGATTTTACTGGATTTAGTTTTAAGAATCAGCTTTAAGCTTAGAGATTTCAGATAATAAAGCATCATGCTTCTCAACAGCAGCTTTCAGATCAACAAGCATGTATTCAAACATTTTAACTTTTTCTTCAGAACTGTAAGCCATAAAATTTTGTAACTTATACATCATTGTAGGATTCCAGTTCTCCAAGCTGCTGAAGGCTTCAGCTTCAGCCATGTCCTGTTTGAAACTGCTTGTTGATGGGACATCAGAGTTGGCCATCAGACACTGATTATCTTCTTCATCAGATGATGAATCAGATTCCTCCCAGTCACATGTCTCTGCCATGAGTCCCTTTAGGCGATTGGAAGACACAGAGTTTTCCAATTTCCTCAGCTTAGCCATGGCCATAAGGTACTTAACCCTATAGCCATCATCCTTGTTAGTCTTGTTGGGTTTGGATGACTGACCAACAGCTTTTGACACACAGTCAGCAGCTATGTGACCAGTTTTGCCACACTTGAAGCACTCAGCTTTGGATTTGTCAAATGCCTTCTTTTTGCCAGCACTTGAACCTCCTTGCAGCATGTTTCTTCCAAACTTTTTCTTGTTGAACCTTTTGACAAGCATGGCTATCATTTGCTCATCATCTTGTTCAGCAAGATCTGCAACATCTTCTTCGTCTGACACCTCCTCCTTTTCATCATCCTGTTGATCAGGTTGAATGAACACATCACTCACCTGATTAACAGACTGTCTCACATTAGCCACAAAGGCTGTACCTCTTGTGGACATTTCCAAGGCATTCCTCTTTTGTTGCCTTGATTGTTCATCATTCAGTAAGGATCCATACAGATTGACCAGATCCATACTTCTGATAGTACCTGAGTTCCTTAGGATGGTTGAGAAATAGTTCCACTCTTCAGGTAAAATGTCCAGAAACTTGTTCACAAAAGTAAGACTGTCCTTGGTGATCCCAACAGCTTTGAGATCATTCACCAGAGCAGTGAACCTGGTGTAGGTTTCAGTGAGAGACTCCTTTGGTTTGGCAAAGAAGAGTTCATACTGTCTAACAAGATTGTTAATCCTGTTGTCCAGTGTGATTGTGGGTCCATCATAGACGGTACACAGAGTATCCCACATCTCCTTTGCAGTCTTCATTTTCTCAACCTGCTTGAACACATCATCAGGGAGAGAAATGACCAGGTTGTTTCTGGCCTTTGCATCCAGAGCCACCAGTCTCTTGTCTTCATCAGACCATTGAGCTTTGCCTTTCTCAAAGGTCCTGATTTCAGGAGCAGCTCCTTCAACCGCTGGAGTTATAGTAGTGACAGAGGTTGGCACATAGGGACCCTCCATCACTATCTCTGGCAGTTGTACATCCAGATTCTCTAAGTAGAGCATCATTCTGCACTTCCAACCAGAGAAGTTTTGATGATTAAATTTGGGAGGTTTGCCCATAGAGCCATTGTCATAGTAAGAAGAGTTTGCAGCACTGTTGTCCATGGAAACTTGGGAGAATGAGAGATCTAGAATGACACACACTCTAAACTGCTCTGATACCAGTTGTAGGTCCCGAAAGGTTTCCAAAGTATATAGTTATAAGCTGTAGAGGGGGGGTGAATACAGCAATTTAAAAACTACACACTCTTTTCTCAATGTTTGTATGTATTATCAACACTTTGTTAATTACAAACAAGCTTGAATGCGGAAGAGTTCAAGCTGAGATGACAGATACAACAGTATGCTTACTAGTCTAAGACAGACTCGAACTAGTATACAATGAATACACTCACTAAGAAGCACTCACTGTGTTTACAAGACTTAAGGAACAGCTTAGGTAAAACAGCTTAGACACACAGATGCTGTTTTACAGAAGACTTGCATGCATGAAGATCACACTTGCACGTTCACTCTTGGTTTAAGCACTTAGCTTTCTTCACTTATCTTTCTGACCTTAGAAGCTTCCTTTTATACTCACTTAGAGGATCTAAGAGAAACATCTTCATTGGGCAGAATGAGAAAGGAGAAGTCTTGTTTGAAAAGACAATATAACTTTTCTGCACTTTTCTGAAAAGCAGACTTGCCTTCTCTTGTGCAGAACTTTTGTCTTTTTACTTTCTACTGTTGCATTGCCTTTAACCATTTTAGAAATGTCAACTTTGCGTCTTTCTTCCTTGTAAAGGCCTATTTTGATATAAGAAAAAGGTCTGTCACCCTTTTTCAAATAACCTTTTTGTCTTCATGTGACAGAACAGCTTGGGCAGGCTGAGCGGTTCTGCTTTCCACTTTGTCTTCGACTTGTAAACTGATCTTGTAGTCAAAAACAATACATGATGACTTGGAAACAAATTCCATAAAGTGTTTAGCCTGTTCACAAAGAACAGGTTCTGTTCATAAAGAACAGAACACTTTAAAAATGCCCAAGCTGCTCAACAGTGTAGAGCAGCGTAGACAGTTTATGTCCAGCCTGATCAGCAGACTGAGCAGCTTGGACAAACTGTCTTGGTTGCAACACATGCAACACATAGAACAGCTTTAGACTGATATTGCAAATCATTTTCAGGTTTCAATAAGGCATATAACAGGCCTTAAATTCAACCTTCAAACGCATCAACAGGTTTGATTATAAAATCTCCCCCTCAGATGTAGAACAGGTTTGACTGAGGCCTTTTTGTGCCTAACAGATAACATAAAATTTAAATTCTGATTTGGGTCGGGTTAAAAACCGAAAACCAGTAATAGTGATTTTAAAGACACCAGAACCGGGCCAATTTTATTGACAACAGTTTGGTCTGGGCTGATTTTTGGGTTTTTTTTTTGTCCAGACCGATTTCTTTGGTCCAAATGCTCATCTTTAAGTAAAATTATGTAATCTTATTTTCTCGTTCTACTCGAAAAATGAGTATCAGCTACGGATTCTACGACATATTTTTAACGACAAATTAACGACAGAATAATGATGCACACCAACGACGACGGATCCAAGCGACAGATTTGTAATAGCAACTTAGCGGCAGATTAATAGCGACAGATTTGTAACAAAAATATAGCGACAGATCTGCGACTGGTTCCCAACGGACCTCAGCGACAAAGTTTGTGATAGTAGTTTATTAGACGGATTAACGATGGTTTACCGACAGATCTCAGCGATGAATTTGTGACAATAGACTAGTAACAAATTAACGGCAGTTTACCGACGGATGTCAGCGACGGATTTGAAACAGCATCTTAACAACAGATCTGCAACAGATTACTGACAGATCTGCGAAAAATTACGACGAATCTCTTGGCAGTAATTTAGCATCATATCAAAGACAATTTACATACGGTTTCATTATTATAAACATATTATTCACTTATAAGAAGTAATAAAATCTATAGAATCTATTTTTAGGAAATTGAGTATCATCGAAATTATGGATTGAGTCATTTAACTTTATAAATTACATTGACAGTCCTTGTGGTTGAAGTTTTGTTATGAATATGGTCTTTTGGCCATTAAAAATGACCTTTTTACCCTTATGAGTTAAATAATTATTATTAATGTTGTTATTATTATTATTTTTATTAGTATAAAATAATAAAATAATTCAAAATAATTTTAAAAACCAGTAAAATTAAATTAGTGTAGAACACATGAAAATAAATAATAAAATATTTTTAAAAAATACGAATAATTATTATTATCAATTAAAAACTAATACATAACGTTTTGAGTTTAGGTTTTTTTAAAATAAAATGTAAACCTTTTGTAAATCATAAATACATTATTATTATTAAGTATTCATTTTTATCCATTTTACATTAAATGATTTTTAATAAAGATTAAAACATCTATAAAAACATATAAATTGTTATTTCATCATTTTGATGATTAAAAACTAAAAACAAAATAGTCTTTTAACTTTAGGTTTCCTTTTTGATTTTTTTTGTTGAAAAGATTAAACGTTTTCATGGATAATTAAACAAAAAAAAAAACATTTTGATGAACAATAAAAAATTACAGTTTTCGAAGTTGTTTAATAGTTTTGTAAAATTTTTTTTAAAAACATTCAAAAAAAATAATTTTTTAAAAAATGCTTACAAATTTTAAACTTTTCAGAACAATTAAAGTGTTTCAAAAAATTTTAAGTTTTTAAACATTTTTTTTTTCCAAAATGTTTAAACTATTAAAATGTTTTTAAACGTTTATTGAAAGTGTAGAAACGTCAAAAAAGGTTTTAATACTTTTTGACAATGTATACATTTATTTTTTTCGATTTATAAAAGGTTTACTTCTTTTAAAGTAAAAATATAAACTCAAAATGTTATTATGTAAAAATCTTAAAAACGTCAAAAAAGTTTTTAATACTTTTTGACAATGTATACATTTATTTTTTTTTTTGATTTATAAAAGGTTTACTTTTTTTAAAGTAAAAATATAAACTCAAAACGTTATTTTTTAGTTTTAAATTATTGATAATTATTATGAATTTGTCTTTATTAATATTTTATTATTCAAATTTATGTCTTTTATATTAAATTGCTTTTGCTGGTATTTTTAATTTTTTAGATTAGTCTATTATTTAATAACAATAGAAATATCAATAAAAACAACATTAATAATAATTATTAAACAAGTAAGGGTAAAATGGTCATTTTAAATGACCAAAAGACCATATCTGTAATAAAACTTCAACCACAAAGACTGTCAGTGTAATTTTTAAAGTCAAAGGATCCAATCCGTAATTTCTAATAAACCACAGGGACGGAATTTGTAATTTACCCTTATTATAAATTACAGACGGATCTCTTGGCAGCAGCTTAGCTTCGGATATAGATTCATTATTATAAATATATCATTCACTTATATGAAGTAATAAAACATATGGAATCCTAATATGGACCGTTATAGTCGATAGTCACTCATCTAAATAGCTAGATATGATTGATGCCTAATATGAACCATTATAACATATAGACTAATCGTTAATATAAGCTTGGGGATCTATTGGCCCGTTAAAACAACTCCTACTAAGGCTCAACAAGTTCTATTATTACATATTAAAAAATATAATGAATGATGACTTATTAGGACCTATATTCAGTTATTATCACTTATATAACATTTATTTGACTAGCATGCACCTAACTTAACAATTATTTGGACAACTAAAACTTATTAATTCTAATATAATATGCAACAGTAGTCATTATCTTATATGTACAACAAATATTTGTTAAGACTTAACACAATCAAATTGACATGTTATTCAACTATATGAATAAACAAAACATATAGAAGCCTAAGATGGTGTTTGGATTTGCATTTGAAAAAGTGTTGTAATGTTTAGGAAACTAATAATCAGATAATAACTATAACAAAAAGTGCAGGAAAAAATGTAGTGTTTGGTTTAGCTTCTACTGTTTGTTATCACAATTATCAAACAATCAATTTTTGAAGTGTTTGGATTTGCGTTTTAACTTATAAAATGACCAAATAATCACTTCTTAAGCAAATAAGCTATATTTTTTAACTTATGAAAATGTGTGGTAGAATTAATTCTAAATGCAAATAAGCACTTATTAATGAATGCATACAAACACTTTAAACCAATTATTTATGTTATTATAACGTAATAATCTAATAATCTCGATTATAACTCAAAACCAAACACCCTCTAATATGTACCATCACATAGCCTCATAGCTTATTAGTCACTAACATGAACAATGCAAACCTATCCTTGCCTATATGATTGATATTTCAACATTAATCTAGATTATATTTTTACTCATTTGAACAAAAACTTATCTATTAAAGGAAGTATAATCCATTAGAATGCGGAGACATAATATGCGAAATGATGAATTATAAATGCGATCTATACTTATTAATAAAGAAGAACAACCTAAGCGCCACATGACGCTCTCTAATTGATCCAAAATTTTTTGTTCTCTATTATTTCTCCTTAAATAACTCTATTAAGTTTGTATATTACAATATTACTTAATAATTGGATGAAAAAATAACAATTAATTAGTTTTTGTAATAAACTTTTATAATTATGTTTAGAAAATACAATACCATGAATAATTTAAATATTTTTTAAATGTATTGAATAAACATATGTAACATCCCAGATTTGAGCCTGGTACGTGGATTTAATTTATTGGCTCATTATTTTAATATTATTGTGTTATTCTAATTGAATCCCGTTTCGTGGATTAAACATGTCGAGACCGAGTGATACGTGTCTTCGGATTAATAATTAGTGGATTATTATTATCATTGTGTGAATTAAGAATCCTATCAAACAATCAACAATCACAACAATTAATCAAGAACAGAAACGATAATACTAACCGAATGCTTGTATTGATTACAAAATGATTACAAAGGAGAATGAGAACTGTTGCCCTAGATCTTTGGAATTCCGTGCGTATTACAAAATGATAACTGTCAGATCTATCTTTTTTATTACAAAGTCAAGCCACTATTTATAATATTTACAACTATGAACAAATTACAAAATATACCCTAGACTTTGTATTTCATCAACAAAAGATACTCCAACAATCTCCCCCTTTGATGGAATAAGCAAAGTCTTCAACAAGATAGCCCCAGCTTCAACTCAAATCTTCTTATACTTTTCCTGTCAGAAAGTCTCCATTTAATTTTGGATATAAACTCCACCATCAATCTTCTGTCATTAACAGATAAAGCTCCCTTCTTAGTTTTTCTTTTCTTGTCAGATGCCAGCTTTCCCTTCAACCCATTCATAACTTTCTGTAGCGTACCATCACAAAATTTGTTAAGTTCAACACTCCTCATTGCTCTTAGCTTTTTATATTTGTCTTTGTACACGACTGCAGTTTGTTTAACCATAATAACTTGATACTCCTTCAAATCTCCTGCAAACTTGATTTCTCGATTCGGAGCTGTAATGTTTATTTTCCTCATACCTCTTTCGACATAGATCTTGCACAGACATCAATACCAGTTTGGTATGCATGAAATTAAAAATTGTCTTCAGTGCAAATCTACAGTATTCATTTCTCTTTTCGGCACAGTTCATCAAATAAGTCTTCGATATCAACCAAATGCATATTGAACATGTCTGCTTCGGTGAATGAATAGATATTTCCATTAGCTCTTGAAATAGTAAACGTAGGATAGAAGATCTGAACGAATCGATCTTTCTCAATTTTGATTAAATCAACTATCCTAAATTCACTTTTCACTTTATCCACAGGTTGAGTCTTATTCCTCAAGAAACTAGCATAGTTAACCAGATTCGGCATATTAGGCTCCAGAACCCTAAACAGTTTTAGAAATGTACACGGAGCTTGCTTCTTGCAGAAGATTCTTTTCTCCAGATAATCTTCGAGATAAGGCAGTTTATTCCTTTTCTTGATAAACTCAGCTGATTGTCTTGCAGATAATTCAAATGCTTTAACTTTCTTCTTACTGATTTCATCCTTATTGAGAAAAGTAAGCATATCTCTAATTTCCCTTTGTACAACTTGTTGAGCTTCAAATCTGAGTCGGTGTTGTGTTTGTGACTCATTAGCCAGAATGCATTCATTGAAAAAGATTTCCATCACTTCAACTTCATTCAACACAACTCTCTTGAGGAATCACATTCTCAATCGGAAAATCTTCAATCTCTTCTTTAACTTGAACCGCAACCTCAGGCATTTCAACCGTCGGTGTTGGTATAGATTCTTTCAAAATTGCTTGCACTAATTCTTCCTCTTCTTCAATTCTTTCAGCTTGAATAGCTATATCAGTTAAGGCAATCAAATCATCATCATCCGATAACTCAACATAAACCCCTTTCTCTCCTTCACTTTCTTTTCCTTGGAGCATCAAACTTTGTTCTTGAACATCATCTTCTGAATCATTGTACTCCTCAAAATTGTAGATGTCTGACTGAATGTTTAAAGGAACTGGAACATCTTCATGAAGAATCAATCCCAGCTCACTTTGAACATCAGTAGGTTCCTTTGAGTTTCCTGCCTCTTCTTTCTCTTTAACTTCAGCCTCCTTTTCTTGATAGGTAATCATCAATATACCCGGTGTAGGCTCGTCAAGCTTCCTTCTCTTCTCCCCCCTCATGAAGAGCATCATCGGAGTCATCGTCATGCTCATCATGTTTACGTTTTGGTGCAGAAGCTTGAGCCTTGCAAGTCTGTTCAATAGCCGCCACCCTTTCAGATAAATTTCCTAAAGTCGTAATCACGGTACTATCCATTCCTATCATTCTCTCTCTCATTTCATCAAACTGCTCAAACACCAAATCTCTCAGCTCTTCAATAGCTTGATTAGGATCGGGTTGCTTCACTGACTCCTCTGCTACTGACTTTCTTTTCAAAAACTTGTGAATGTTATTCATTTGAGCCATTACCTCTGATAATTGAGCAGATACATGATTGTTTACGCCAACAACAGCATCATTTAACACTTGACTCAAAGTTGTTTCAGTGACGAACGGGGAAAGATTAACTACTGGGCCACTCAGACTTCCAGTTGACACAATAGTGGAACTTGTAAAAAGAACCTCTGTGTGGCCAGTGCTCAGAGTTGGCAAAGTTGTAGCTCTGACTGGACTTCCACCCTCTTCAAGTGACGGAGCAACGAATGCTTCCGTGACTGAGGATGTTCCGGCAGTAACACCAAGTTCAACTGCACTTACTTCAACTAATGAAGTAGACGCAAGTGTCCTATCGTGTATTGGTTCTAGACATGGTGATTGAAATGAAATCGTACACTCGGGCAGATGTGTACTTAATTCAATATCCATCAAATCCAAAGGATTATCGGATAGCAGTTGTGTTTGTTCCCGGTGCTCAAGTGAAACAGTCTCCTGTTGAGAGGAGACTGAGTGGATGGTGGGGTGTGCAATCGTCAGTGGGATATTGACTTCTTCAATGCCAACTCCTGTTGGGAGCTAACAGCAGTTGTGGTAATTTCCTGGCTTTCTTGTCTTAGGACATCCCTCACACTCTCTTGAGCTATACTCACTATATCCATTAGAACAGCTCCTCCCTCATCATGAGCAGGTCCACCACCACCACCATCATCATCATCATCATCACCTTCCTCCGCTCCCTCATTTATGTTTGACAAAGTACGTTCAGAATCAGAACTACTTTCTTCTCCCTCACCTCCCCTTACAGCACCCGCTTCTCCCTCAGATACTCGAAGGCTTCCCTGAACTTCAGCCCCTTGCTGAAGTTCCTCTCGTCGTAGAACTCCTTGCCGGTTCCCGGGTCTCTATGGGAGCATGATCTATGCGATACAGTCTCACATTCTCACTTGCCTGATCTGCATATTTCAACAATGCTTCTGGTATCGGCATGATGTTTGCATTTGGAGAATCAGGTACTTCATGAAGACTCATCATGACATAATCAGGGCATCTTTGAGAGTTTGATCTCTTCGGTATATTTTCGTTTGCCCTGAGAATGCCTCAGATTAAAATTTGAATGAACCTTTGTAACGGTACAAAGTTCCTTGACCTGTTTGTAGTCTTGGCAAGCACAATTTCCTTCAAATCTTCTCAAATGCACTGTGCATAATCGTAATGTTTGTTGAATGCTATGCCATGAAAGATCCTGAGACAATGTATATTGCATCTATCTATGCCAGTATGCTTTGATGTCATACACCGATGATAATCCCAAACAACGTATACCATTCACCGTTTAGCCCATTTCGGTGGAATTTTGAACTTTTAGGTAATGACTTTGAGTATCCCAGGCAAATCAAGTCATGTACTAACTCTTCATCTGACACGAAATCCTTGAAGTCAGCTAACTCTAGAAAGTTAACGGTATCAATTCTTCTGGGTAGAAACAAATTGTGTCTAAGTCTGGCCAAAGTGATCTTAGACTTGAACTGATCGATGGTAACCTTGAAGTGATGGTACCATCTGCTGGAACAAACTTTACTGTGTGCCAGAATTGTTGAAGGTAAACTTGTGGAATGAATGGTTTATACTGGAGAAGATATCCCAAAGGATGTCCTTTGAGAATATCAACGAAGATTGGGTGGGTGACTGACTTTGATCACTTTTGTATCAAGGCGGTGGTTATTGTCTTTGAATGGTAGGCAATATTTGGGTTTAACCAGTTGATTGTCAGGGATAATGGTGGATGGTGAAGGCCTTGTAACTGAAGCGGAATGGACGGTTTGGAAACAAGTGTATGGTTAGATGATGAATGTGAATCAGAAGAATTTGAATGATGGGATTGACTTGGAGATGCCATTTGTAACCTGTGAAATATAATAAACATGTTAGACAAAGCAGGTAAACAAATGAAATTATTCAAAGTAGAAAAATAGAACATTTTGTCAGAAATTATAAAAATTTGTGGTTTTCTGTTTAAAGCATCGGGATTCCAGACAATAATATGAAAATATTATTTACAGGATTCCAAAGTCAATCTTTCAGAGACCAATGTTTGAAAATCACAGATTTAAAACAATTTCTTGAAAAAATGTTACATTTTTCTTAAAACATTAAAATCCCAACACTTAGTAAAAAAATGAACAAATCTCGATTGACTCTGTATACAACTCGAATGACACTTGAATAAACTCGATTGAAATGTAATGAAACTCTAATGTATCTATGCATAAACTCGAATGACATGTTATGATTCTCGATTAAGTTTATATATCAACTCGAATTAAATGTAACATTCCTCGAATACATGTAATCAGCAACTCGTTTAACTCTTGAAGAATCTCGAATGAAGAATAAATCCAACTCGAATGAACTATGACTTAACTCGAATGATATAAGACTAAACTCTAATGAAACATGACTAAACTCGAATGAAACAAGAAAGGACTCGAGTATATGTTAAGTCCAACTCGAATGAGTCATGAAAGGACTCGAATGAATATACAGTCTAACTCGATCAAATCATATGTTCAACTCGATCAACCTTAAATGATTCTCGATTGACAAAGTGGTCAACTCGAATATAACATAACTTTACTCGATTGATGAATCAACCAACTCGATTGACACTGAGATATTTCTCGATTATACTTTCAATCGAGAAAGTATTTATTGAAATTATGTACAAGTCCTTATACTCTGATTTTCAAAAATTTAATTCCAAGGACTTTTTCACTGATTTAAAAATTGTCCCCTACTCGAAAATCAATTTCAAGCAACTTTGTTTTACTGAACTTTAATTAAAAACAACAACTTAGTTGTTAAAAATCCAAAATTCAGAAACTTATGAACTCGAAACCATTTGAAATAAACTTTCAAATTTCTGTTTGTGTGACTTAATTTGAACCATGAAATTTCAGATTCAAGTTCAGATTCATAAACCGCAAACCACCACACATTTAATTTCAGTTTAAAAAACACAAATTTTGAAAAACCATGAACACACTATTACATTCATACGAACACCTATATACAACAGTTATAAAAAATTAATAAAATAAAACTGAAAATAAAATATCTAAAATTGAAAACAACAACATAAAACAGAAAATAAAACTCACAATTTGATGATTTCTGAAGGATTTTGAGGTTACTTTGTGAAGAAGGAAGAGTTTGTGGGAGGAAGACGATGAATATTGTGGGTTCGAAAAGTTGGAATGAAGTTTGAAATTCAACTTTATAGTTGAATATTTTCAAACATTCAAATTAGAAAAATTTATCCGGCCCACACTTTTCACTTTATTCTATGCCCATTTTTGAAACCCAATATCCTTTCAAAAATATACTACTAAAACAAAAAAAAAATAATTTAAAACAAACTTATCAAAAACAGATTTAACAGAGAAAAAAAATTTGAAAACATAAAAAATATCTACTTTCACTAAGAATGAAAATAAGAAAATTAAAACAAACATAAACAAAAGCAAAAACAAAACAAAAAAGAAATTTGAAAACACACAAAAATTTTTTTTTTAACTAAAAAGAAAATTAAAAAAAGTTGTCACTAAAGTGAACTTGATTGAAATGTAGGTCAACTCGATTGAACAACAAGTTCAACTCGATTGACACTAAAGTCAAATTCGATTTAAACTTGTTATCAACTCGATTGATAAAGGCTGTCAACTCGAATTGTCCAAGAATACAGTATAATCCGAGTTTCTTAGTTTTTCAAAATTTTCAAGTCTGAAACTCAAATCAATTTGTAAAACTGTGCTATTTTCAACCAAATTGATATCGAAGATAGGGATTTTGATTTCAAACACTTTTTATGAAAGTATTTTGTCCAAAAACAGATCTAAAAGTGACTTTTTCAATGAAACAATGAAGAACTTTTTGTTTTTGAAAATTTCCAAAAAATCAACAGATCTTTTTCTGTGTTTGATGAATCAAAACAAAAATATAATCAATTCAATCGATTTCCTAACCTCTTCCTTCTATCCAATTTTCAGAATCAATAATCAACAGGATAAAAAACCCTTGTTGATTTTTATGTTTTTCGAAAAACAATTGTCAAGAACAGTGCTCGAAAATATTCAATTTCAAATCAAAAATCACCCTAACTGCTCTGATACCAATTGTGAATTAAGAATCCTATCAAACAATCAACAATCACAACAATTAATCAAGAACAAAATCGATAATACTAACCGAATGCTTGGATTGATTACAAAATGATTACAAAGGAGAATGAGAACTGTTGCCCTAGATCTTTGGAATTCCGTGCGTATTACAAAATGATAACTGTCAGATCTATCTTTTTTATTACAAAGTTAACCCACTATTTATAATATTTACAACAATGAACAAATTACAAAATATACCCTAGACTTTGTATTTCATCAACAAAAGATATTCCAACACATTGAGATCGTGGATTTAATTGGGTCGATTTGATATTAATTGTGAAAAAGTGATATCGGGTTCGGAATTAGCGGGTTCGGGCTTTCTAAATAATAAAAGCATATATATGAAGATAAGATGGAGCGTTCTTCTCTTTTCCTTTCCTTCCCCTTTCCAAAAACAGAAAGCATGAAGTGTGTGTATGTGTGAGAAATCTGGAGCAGCAATCCAACCCCAATAATTGCTGAAAATTTATAATCTTCCTTCACCTTTGTGTTCTTGAAGATTTGGAGGTAATAATTCTTGATTTAATTGCTGTAATTCGTTTATATGTGTTGAGAGCTTGAGGGTTTTGGTTTCTAGAAGTTGTGGATCTGATATGTATATGGGTTGTATGTATTTTGAGGGCTGATATTGAGATTTGGAGGTTAAACTTCTAGTTTCTGCCATTTTCGCGAACTGCACAGGTCTGCACCAAAGTGAGCGCGGCCGCGATGGTCGCGGCGCGACCGCGTTGCCCGAGTGCGGACGCGATGCGGCGGTAAGCGATGAGGGGGTTTCGGGCGTTGGTTGTTTGTTTGGGGTGGTGCCTTGGGTCATGTTTGCTTATAATAATTGTGTTCGGGTTTATGTGACCTGTCGGTCGGGTTTGTATTAATCTATCGGGATCCGTGATAATTACAGGTTCGAGCCGACCGCGTTCTGAGCCCTGTTAGAGTTTCAGGTTACGATTGATTTGGGTAACTGGTGAGTACTCGAGTTCTTTCCAAAATGCGCGTATACTTTTATGAGTCAATTATGTGTTGTGATATGTGTATATGAGACAGAAATACAGCGCATGTATGATTCTATCTACCCTATACGTTGTCACAGCCTGTTACCCCGGTTGGCAGCGAGGCGTGACGAGTGCGGAAGCGTAACCATAATCATAATGAACGACCACTATATGGACGTTTTTCAAAAATACATCGATATAACTTTAAAAGGTAGAAATGTTTTACATAACCCGTAAATGATAAAGAGTAGTTCGCAAGGTACAGAGATTTAAATACATAATTAAATTATCAAAAATAATGCAAATAAATCTCCGACGGTTTGAAAAAGAATGCGACTCCTTAAGTGCGGAAGCTTGAAAGTGGTTACTTCTGAAGGCATACTTGCCTTAATTACCTGAAAATACATGCTAAAATACGTCAACAAAAATTGTTGGTGAGCTCATAGGTTTACGCGAAAAGACCAGTTGTATGGACATTATCAAATGAGTTGAATTTATAAAATCATAAATTCCGCGTATGTATTACATAAACCATCATGCAACCGAAGCTTAATTAGAATGAGTTTGCCCTGTGCAGTATTCCCATACGTAATACCGTGTGTTGAATATATATGCACTCGCTGTTAGCCGAACCGAGCTAACCCGAATGGGGGACATGACTCCCAATAGATCTATCCACAATATATTCGCGCTTACAAATAAATGCAATTAACGGTTCATGATATAAGGGCTGATGGAATCCAAACATGTAATACATATAAGAAATAAACAGTTTTGATGTCCATATGAAAACAGTGCATGTATTTCCACCCCAATAGATAGTGAAAATAGGGGCTATGAAGACTCACAGAACTTGTGATGGCAAAATATGCGCAAAAATGCAAGTTTGCGTAGTTTGATGGGTGATGAAACCGGAGATGTTTAACCGAGTCCTAAATGATAATAAGGACTTAATATTACTAATATATGATAATATGTATATTTATAGATTTTTATGTCTTAAATCACCCAACATTACAAGTTTATAAATAAGATTTGCTTAAAACGTCAAGTTTATATATATATAATTTTCCAGCTTTTTCAGAGGTTTTTTGGCCTACTTTGAGGCTGTTTTTGACCAAGCTCCAAAATGTTTTAGACTCTGGTTTTCTAGGACATTAAACTACTATATACAAAGGATTTTTAGAATCAAGAACGGCCATTTTTTGAGTTGTTTAGGTTGGTGAACAAGCTCGTTAAAAACGCTATGTTGGCCATTTTTGAGCTGTCAAACTTTCGGTTTCCCAAATAATTTCTGGAGGTCTTAAACTTCAAAATAAATTATGAAAAATTACAGATCTATAGTTAAGACATAGATCTAACTTTAGAGATAAGAATCAACTCATTTCGTTGAGTTATGAATTAGTTATGATTTTTCAAAGTCGATATAAATTTTCTGCCGAAAATCCGTAGTTTATAAACTTACAACAACTTATGGTTTTTGTTGTTTATTCAAAGACTACTTGTATAAAAGCCATAATAGTTATAAAAACACGTATATATATCACATGTTTTCATAATATTAACACTTTTATAATGTGTTTACATATTCATAAACATATGTAAAGAAACAACTTAAAATAAAAACTAGAAACTTATAAACTTGAGTTCTTATGAAACTTGTTGTTGTAGGTGATCATATATATTATGCAAGACTTATATAAACATAAATATAAGATGATATAAGCTAGAATTTACTTACTTTGATGTGTTAGGAGTTTGATTTTGAGAAGAAGTTGAAACCCTTGCAAGTTTTTCACCAAAACTCTTGAAATATTTGAAAGAACAAAATTTTCAAAGTCTTGGCCTTGGTTGTGGCTCTTGGCCGGCTTCAAGAAAGAGAGAAAAGAATAGTTTGGTGTGATGAAAATGAAGAGAAGTGATCTCTATTTATAGAGGATTTTTGGTCTTTCAAAGAGTGGAGGTAGAGTGTGAAGATGGATGAAATGAAAGTGAGTTGAAAGGGTGAGGTGTGAAGGAGATTTGATTGAGATTGGGCATGGATATTCAAATTAAAATATGGAGGTTTGTACCTCCTATATGGCCGGCCTACCAGGCCATAATTATAGTGTATTTTCCTTTTTTTTTTGTATAAAAGCATTTAAAATGTATTCTTGTATTTTCCTTTTCTTGTAAATTCAAAAATACTTTTAAATACATTGTTTTAATGAATTGTTTTAGTCTTGCATAATTAATGTTAAGTAATTGTATTAGTGTATGATTAGTGTCATTAATCATAATTTAATTACGTACTTAGTTGAATTAATCCCTCATATCGCAAATTGATCGGATTAATTGATTTCCCGATTCATCGTACCGATGAATTTGTAACTAATTGAGTTGAATTTTCTAATAAACCTTGTTAATCACTTGATTAATTTCTAATGACCACTGATTAGGCTATAATTGGCTATTAAATACAGATTAGGGCATCATTGCTAACCTGTTTTAGTGCCGGATGTTACAGTCTCCCCCTGTTAAGGGAATTTCGTCCCAATTTCTTGAGTATTTGAGAATAGGTGAGAGTATTTTTCCCCGAACTGATCCTCGCGTTCCCACGTAAACTCAGGACCTCGCTTAGAGTTCCATCTGACTTTTATTATCGGGATCCGGCTGTGCTTTAGTTTCTTGACTTCTCGGTCCATTATTTCTACGGGTTGTTCATTGAAGTTCAACTTATCGTCTAACTCCAGCTCGTCCATGGGTATAACGAGTGATTCATCAGCCAGACACTTCTTAAGATTGGATACGTGGAAAGTATTATGAACGTTATTAAGTTCTGGGGGCAGGTCGAGTCGGTAAGCTACCGGGCCAATTCTTTTGGTGATCTTGAATGGTCCGATATAACGAGGATCGAGTTTTCCTCGTTTCCCAAAACGGATTACGCCTTTCCAAGGCGAGACTTTCAACATTACTTGATCTCCCTCTTGGAATTCCAAATCCTTCCGTCGAATGTCTGCATAACTCTTCTGTCGATCCCGTGCGATCTTTAATCGGTTACGAATCTGGGCTATCTTTTCTGTAGTCTCTTGGATGATCTCAGGTCCAGTGATCTGACTATCTCCTACTTCAGCCCAACAAAGAGGTGATCGACACTTTCGCCCGTAGAGTGCCTCGAATGGGGCGGTCTTAATGCTTGAGTGATAGCTGTTGTTATAGGAAAACTCGACTAATGGCAGGTGTCTGTCCCAACTTTTGCCAAAATCGATGACACATGCCCTTAACATGTCTTCTAGCGTCTGAATCGTCCTTTCACTCTGACCATCCGTTTGTGGGTGATAGGCTGTGCTCATATCTAGACGTGTACCCAGTGCTTCTTGCAATGACTGCCAAAATCTTGATGTGAACCGGCTGTCCCTGTCTGATATAATTGATACTGGCACTCCATGCCTTGAGACGACTTCTTTAAGATAGATTCGTGTTGACTTATCCATCTTATCAGTCTCCTTGATGGGCAGGAAATGTGCGGTTTTGGTAAGTCGATCCACAATCACCCAAATGGTGTCATAACCTCCAGAAGTTTTTGGCAACTTGGTGATGAAATCTATGGTGATGTTTTCCCACTTCCACTGGGGTATTTCTGGTTGAACCAATAATCCTGATGGTTTCTGGTGCTCAGCCTTAACCTTCAAACATGTTAAGCATTTGCTGACGTAGGTAGCAATGTCAGCCTTCATATTTGGCCACCAGTACATTCCTTTCAAGTCGTGATACATTTTATCTGCCCCTGGATGAATAGCATATCTTGTCTTATGCCCTTCATCCATGACCAGCTTTCTTACTCCTCCGAATCTTGGTAACCAAATTCTGCCCATGAAGTATCGACATCCATCTGGCTTGATTTCAAACTGCTTATCCATCCCTCTCAAGGCTTCATCCAGTAAATTACCCTCCTTAACTGCTTCTTCTTGTGCCTTGCAGACTTGAGAGTTTAGGTTTGACTGTATAGTCATGACCAAAGCTCGAACTCTTAATGGCTTAACCCGTTCCTTTCGGCTTAGGGCATCAGCCACGACATTTGCCTTCCCCGGATGATAACGAATTTCGCAGTCATAATCGCTAAGTAGTTCAACCCAACGACGCTGTCTCATATTTAGCTCTTTCTGATTTAGAATATGCTGAAGGCTTTTATGGTCTGTGAACACCGTGCACTTACTTCCATACAGGTAGTGCCTCCATATTTTGAGAGCAAACACCACTGCTCCAAGCTCCAAGTCATGAGTCGTATAATTCACCTCGTGAATTTTGAGCTGTCGTGATGCGTAAGCAATGACTCTATCCCTTTGCATGAGCACACAACCTAATCCATTGTGTGAGGCATCACAGTAGACCACGAAATTTTCAGTCCCTTCAGGTAAGGACAGAATTGGTGCACTACACAACCTTTGCTTTAACTGCTGAAACGCCTTTTCTTGCTCTTCACCCCAGATATACTTCACATCCTTCCGAGTCAATTCTGTTAAGGAACCTGCTATCTTTGAGAAGTTTTCGATAAATCGCCTATAATAACCGGCAAGTCCTAGAAATTGGCGGATTTCCGTGGGGGTTCTAGGAGTCGCCCAGTTCTTTATGGCCTCGATTTTTGATGGATCAACTTGGATTCCCTGGCTGTTGATCACATGACCAAGGAATTTAACTTCTCGCAACCAAAATTCACATTTCGAAAATTTGGCGTATAACTGTTCCTTCTCTAACAACTCCAATATCAGCTTGAGGTGGTGTTCATGCTCCTCCTTATTTCTGGAATAGATGAGAATATCGTCTATGAACACTATTACAAATTTGTCCAGGTACGGTTTACACACTCGATTCATGAGGTCCATGAATACGGCTGGTGCGTTAGTCAAACCGAATGGCATTACCTGGAATTCGTAATGTCCATAACGAGTCCTGAATGCTGTCTTGGGAATGTCTTCTTCCCGAACCTTTACTTGATGATAACCGGATCGCAGATCAATCTTAGAGTAGAAGCTAGATCCCTGTAGCTGGTCAAACAGGTCATCAATTCTGGGGAGAGGGTAGCGGTTCTTTATCGTTAACTTGTTTAGCTCTCGGTAGTCTATGCACATTCTGAAGGATCCGTCTTTCTTTTTCACGAACAAGACTGGAGCTCCCCAAGGTGAGGAACTTGGTCGAATGAATCCTTTATCCATCAACTCTTGTAATTGGTTGGATAGCTCTTGCATCTCAGAAGGGGCTAGTCTATATGGGGCTCTTGCGACCGGTGCAGCTCCCGGTACCAAATCGATTTGGAACTCTACTTGTCTAGTTGGCGGAAGTCCAGGCAAATCTTCCGGGAAGACCTTCGGATAGTCACAAACCACTGGAATATCCTCAAGTCGCTTCTCCTTCACCTCTTTTTCTACAATTTGCACCAGTACTGCATGACAACCTTTCCTAAGGCACTTTAATGTTCTTAGGCCGGATATGACATTCAACTGTCGGTTCTTTCTTTCTCCTTAGACTGTTAGGAACTTCTTCTTGTGGAGTGGTATCCGTACCACTTTCTTACCACACAAAATCTCGGCATGATTGTGTGACAACCAATCCATACCAACTACTACGTCGAAACTTCCGAGTTCTATAGGCATCAAGTCTATTTTAAAGGGATGATCTGCCAGCTTCAGTGTGCATTCCTTAATGATACTACTTGCCTCTATTATTTTACCGTCAGCCAGTTCTATAGTATAAGAGTTGTCTAAGGGAAAAGGAGCGGCATTCAATTGCTTACTAAACTTATCAGATATAAAGCTCCTATCAGCCCCAGTATCAAAGAGTACGTAAGCATAAATGTCATTTAAAAGAAACGTACCTGATACCACGTGGGGATCTTGACGAGCGTCACCTGCTCCGAACACAAAAGCTCTCCCCTGAGCTCCTCCACCATTCCTCAGCTTCGGGCACTCACTCTTGAGGTGCCCAGTAACTCCACATTCAAAGCAGCCTTTTTGATTGCTGCCACTGGTTCCCGGGGCTCCAGTTTTACAGTCCTTGGCCATATGCCCCAAACGTTTGCATTTCTCACAGTGGGTTGGACAGGGACCCTGGTTGTGATGGAAGGTGCATTTAGTGCAGAAAGGCTTGGTACCGGTATAACCTCTTCTTGGCTCAGCTCCAGCTGCGTAAGCCTTAATGGTCTCGGGCTTTTTGGATTGTGAACCCGCATTCTTCCCCGTCTTGTCTTCCCACTTTCTTTTGTTCTCCCCGGCCTTGGCTTCATTTCTCCGGGCTACTTGGTCCATAAGATTATTGGCCATCCTGATGGCATCCTGCAGGGTGGATGGGTTTGAGGCAGTCACATTACCTTGAATTTGAGGAGCGAGTCCCCAAATGTAACGTTCAATCTTTTTGTACTCCGGGGTCACCATTTGGGGGCACAGAATGCTTAGCTCATGAAATCGGTTGGTGTACCCCGTCACATCTGTTCCCTTCATCGACAGGTTCCAGAACTCCGATTCCATTTTCTGGAGTTCGTTCCTCGGACAGTACTCGTCCGTCATCATTTGCTTCAACGCGGACCATGTGAGCTGGTAGGCTTCATCGATACTTACAGACTGGACATAGGAATTCCACCATGTGAGGGCGCTATCTTGTAGGGTGTGAGTAGCAAACTTCACCTTATCTCCCTCAGCACATCCGCTGACGCGAAAGACAGATTCTAACTTCTCAAACCATCGTATCAAGCCAACGGCTCCTTCAGTTCCGTTGAAATACCGGGGTTTGCAACTTAAAAATCCTTTAATTCCACAACCTTTTGCGTGGATTTCCGTTCCTCCCGTGGTGCGGCTAGCACCACCATCTCCATTTGCTGAGCTATTCCTATTTGCCTCATACGTGGCTATAGCGGCAGCCACTCTTTGTGCGACTAGCTCTTCAATGTCAGCAGCGTTCATTGCTCGTTTCGGCGGCATTATCTTAAAATTTTAAAGAAAAAGCATAGTGTAAGAAATTGAATCTTAAAGAGGTAAATTTCCCTTAAAGCACAATACTATAATCATCAAACACAGTTTCATAAATAACTTGCAATTTTCATTCATTAATCATTCGAAATTTCCTTACATTAGGGGCGGGTTATTACCCGAAAATTTTATCCTATACTATTACATGATATTTTCCTACCATTACAAAGATAGACAGAAGTGCACTAAGTGTGGGAGTGATCGGGGGTCTCTCCCTTTTCCATTGCGTTGAGGCGCTGAGTCAGCTCCTCGATCCGAGCGTGGCTTTCGGCTAGTTGCTGCCGAAGCTCATCCAGGCCATTCTGTTGAATAGCAAGGGCGTGCTGATTAGCCCAGTAGATGTTGGAGTTTTGCAACTCCTCCCGCTCTAGACGAGCGGTCATCCCACCGATATCTAGGTTAAGTGATCGGATTTGGTGATCATGCCTGGTCAACCGTGCTATCAGAAGTGGTATGGTTTGCTCGGTAGGCTCTTGGGTGAGAGTCGGAACAGGTGCGGAGGATGGTCCTCCTATCTCGAAGTTTGGAGGAACTCCCTCCATCTGCCTCAATTCGCGGAGGGTCTCCGGTATCCAGGTCCATCGCCGGGCGTCTACCCGTCGGTGTGGTGTCGGGGGATTGGGCTGGGGAGTCGGGACAGGAATAGACTCCCTTGTTGGTGGGTTCACCCGCTTTCGGGGTGTGTACAGCATTTTGGGGCCGTTAGGGTATGGCCTGTACGGCTTATAAGACGGCTCGGCTGGATGGTATGGAACACGGGCAGGGACCGCTGGGGGCAGTGGATCTTCCTCCATTGGCTCCTCTTCCGTCTCCCACATCGGATCTTCCGAGGGATCCTCTTCCTCTGATGTGTCTTCCTCGTGGGAAATCTCAGTGGCCGTAGGGCTAGCAGGAGTGTACTCCTCCTCTGAATCTGATATGATGATTGTTTCCGGATGGGACATGATTTCTGCTATCAAAGTCCATTCATAGTCTTTTAGTTAGTTACAAGTTACAAAATATTTTCTAAAATCAGTAAATCTTATGTGCAGTTATAGTCTAGGGTACTAATGCAACCTAGTTCACTATAACTATGGCTCTGATACCAATCTGTCACACCCTGTTACCCCGGTTGGCAGCGAGGCGTGACGAGTGCGGAAGCGTAACCATAATCATAATGAACGACCACTATATGGACGTTTTTCAAAAATACATCGATATAACTTTAAAAGGTAGAAATGTTTTACATAACCCGTAAATGATAAAGAGTAGTTCGCAAGGTACAGAGATTCAAATACATAATTAAATTATCCAAAATAATGCAAATAATCTCCGACGGTTTGAAAAAGAATGCGACTCCTTAAGTGCGGAAGCCTGAAAGTGGTTACTTCTGAAGGCATACTTACCTTAATTACCTGAAAATACATGCTAAAATACGTCAACAAAAGTTGTTTGTGAGCTCATAGGTTTACGCGAAAAGACCAGTTGTATGGACATTATCAAATGAGTTGAATTTATAAAATCATAAATTCCGCGTATGTATTACATAAACCATCATGCAACCGAAACTTACTTAGAATGAGTTTGCCCTGTGCAGTATTCCCATACGTAATACCGTGTGTTGAATATATATGCACTCGCTGTTAGCCGAACCGAGCTAACCCGAATGGGGGACATGACTCCCGACAGATCTATCCACAATATATTCGCGCTTACAAATAAATGCAATTAACGGTTCATGATATAAGGGCTGATGGAATCCAAACATGTAATACATATAAGAAATAAACAGTTTTGATGTCCATATGAAAACAGTTCATTTATTTCCACCCCAATAGATAGTGAAAATAGGGGCTATGAAGACTCACCGAACTTGTGATGGCAAAATATGCGCAAAAATGCAAGTTTGCGTAGTTTGATGGGTGATGAAACCGGAGATGTTTAACCGAGTCCTAAATGATACTAAGGACTTAATATTACTAATATATGATAATATGTATATTTATAGATTTTTATGTCTTAAATCACCCAACATTACAAGTTTATAAATAAGATTTGCTTAAAACGTCAAGTTTATATATATATATAATTTTCCAGCTTTTTCGGAGGTTTTTCGGCCTACTTTGAGGCTGTTTTTGACCAAGCTCCAAAATGTTTTAGACTCTGGTTTTCTAGGACATTAAACTACTATATACAAAGGATTTTTAGAATCAAGAACGGCCATTTTTTGAGTTGTTTAGGTTGGTGAACAAGCTCGTTAAAAACGCTATGTTGGCCATTTTTGAGCTGTCAAACTTTCGGTTTCCCAAATAATTTCTGGAGGTCTTAAACTTCAAAATAAATTATGAAAAATTACAGATCTATAGTTAAGACATAGATCTAACTTTAGAGATAAGAATCAACTCATTTCGTTGAGTTATGAATTAGTTATGATTTTTCAAAGTCGATATAAATTTTCTGCCGAAAATCCGTAGTTTATAAACTTACAACAACTTATGGTTTTTGTTGTTTATTCAAAGACTACTTGTATAAAAGCCATAATAGTTATAAAAACACATATATATATCACATGTTTTCATAATATTAACACTTTTATAATGTGTTTACATATTCATAAACATATGTAAAGAAACAACTTAAAATAAAAACTAGAAACTTATAAACTTGAGTTCTTATGAAACTTGTTGTTGTAGGTGATCATATATATTATGCAAGACTTATATAAACATAAATATAAGATGATATAAGCTAGAATTTACTTACTTTGATGTGTTAGGAGTTTGATTTTGAGAAGAAGTTGAAACCCTTGCAAGTTTTTCACCAAAACTCTTGAAATATTTGAAAGAACAAAATTTTCAAAGTCTTGGCCTTGGTTGTGGCTCTTGGCCGGCTTCAAGAAAGAGAGAAAAGAATAGTTTGGTGTGATGAAAATGAAGAGAAGTGATCTCTATTTATAGAGGATTTTTGGTCTTTCAAAGAGTGGAGGTAGAGTGTGAAGATGGATGAAATGAAAGTGAGTTGAAAGGGTGAGGTGTGAAGGAGATTTGATTGAGATTGGGCATGGATATTCAAATTAAAATATGGAGGTTTGTACCTTCTATATGGCCGGCCTACAATGCCATAATTATAGTGTATTTTCCTTTATTTTTTGTATAAATGCATTTAAAATGTATTCTTGTATTTTTCTTTTCTTGTAAATTCAAAAATACTTTTAAATGCATTGTTTTAATGAAATGTTTTAGTCTTGCATAATTAATGTTAAGTAATTGTGTTAGTGTATGATTAGTGTCATTAATCATAATTTAATTACGTACTTAGTTGAATTAATCCGTCATATCGCAAATTGATCGGATTAATTGATTTCCCGATTCATCGCACCGATGAATTTGATTCTAATTGAGTTGAATTTTCTAATAAACCTTGTTAATCACTTGATTAATTTCTAATGACCACTGATTAGGCTATAATTGGCTATTAAATACAGATTAGGGCATCATTGCTAACCTGGTTTAGTGCCGGATGTCACATACGTGCCATATGTGTTTAAGTGCAGGTGCCCGTGATATGTGATCGCGCAGGCTGACTGTCTCTAACCAGTCATGAAGTTTGAGACTGTATATATACAGCAGTGTTATTGCCAGGTCGCTCCTGTGCCTATTGAGTAGCTAACCGCTGCTGTGTGCGGCCTGTTAGCTGGGGAACGGCGTCCCCTTTTGAGCAGAGATATGTGTTGTGTATTGAGCCGTGTTAATTGTGTTGAGATATCTTTGTGTTGTGTATGTTATGTGCCTTATCTGCAGAGTCTAACCCTCGCGTACTCATGAGCTTCCCAGCTTGTGTTTTTGAGTCTTCCGTGTCTCAGGCAATCATACTATGGGGTCTGAGTCGCAGCACCACCGAAGTAGGAGCTGGGTTTAGAGCTGTGTTTTGTGTAATCTGCCGCATGTCGATATTAGCTTTTGAAAACTATTGTATCCCATCTACCTGTGCATGATATTAGTGTTCGGTTGTGTTTGTATAACAATATCAGTATGTGACGACTTTGTATCAAAGTTTTAATTTAATAGTGATTTTAAGTTAATTCTATGACATGTGTACTATGAGATGCTTGCGTTGTTGCCACTTATGATTGTATATTGACGTGACATTTGTATGAGAAAAGTGGGTGTTACAGCTTGGTATCAGAGCTTGTGGTTTCAGTATTGAGTAACAGTGGATGCTTGAGCTTTGACCGTGTTCAGATCCGTGGGATTCTTCCCTGTGACCGAGTTTAGCGGAATTAACTGACCTATCTTATTGTATAACGCTGGGTGGTCTATCTGTTATCTTACCGTTGTGATATGTGCATGTTGTTATGGCAGATCATGGAGAAGGATCCGGGCCAGAGAGGCCAGCTGGGGATGAGTATATTCGCCAATCTAAGCTTCGCGAAGTCTTAGCAGAGTTCTACCGAGAGAGAGATCAGCGTCAGAGATCAGACCCTCTGCCAGTTACCAGTGTTGAGACAGGGGTTGGTACATTTTCTGCTTCATCTGTGAGGGGTGGGGCCTTCAAGGACTTCATGACAGGAGTCCCACCTCAGTTTAGACGCGGTGGCGAGCCGGATGCGGCTATGGCTTGGGAGAGAGAGATAGAGGCGGCTTTTCGAGTCGCCCACGTCGATCCGAGAGATATGGTTGATTATGCGACCTATCTATTGAGAGGAGGGGCTTCACAGTGGTGGAAGTCCATTGAGTCTTCGATGAGTACAGCTGCAGCATATGCCATGTCTTGGGAGCAGTTCCGTGCTATCTTTGAGTTGCAGTATATTCCCCGTGATGAGCGCCGGGAAATGGAGCACTGTTTTCTGCACCTTCAGCAGGGTACTATGTCGGTTCAGCAGTATGTAGACCGCTTTAATGAGTATGCTCAGTTCGCGCCTCAGCACGTCGATACCGAGATCCGTAAGGCCGATGCCTTTATTGATGGATTACGATATGTTATCCGGGAGTTCGTCGGGCTTCACGATACTCCTACATTTGCGGGGGCTTTAGAGTTGGCTCGGGTCAGAGAGAGAGAGAGAGAGAGAGAGAGAGATCGAGAGACAGAGGGGTCAGCCTCCAGCCCAGAGATAGAGGACGGGGACATCTGAGCAGTCCCCTGGTTATTGGCGAGAGCCCTAGGATTCCCAGAGAAAGAATCAGCCCGAGCAGCAGCAGGTCCAGGGGCAGGGTTCAGGGTCCCCCAAAGACAGAGATAGGGTAGAGATCGCAGATCCAGGAGATCGGGTCAGTATCAGGGGTCAGGGTCGGCAGGACAGAGTCAGGGTCAGACTTCCCATTTCAGTGCTCCTAGCTAGAGTCTAACCAGCGTGGGGTAGGGGTCCCGACCATCAGGGAGTCGAGCTGACAGTTCTTCTGGAGAGAGAGACTGCTAGAGATGTTGCCGTCGTCATTCCGGTTCTTGTATGCCGGAGCAGCCCCGATATTATCGTTGTGGATAGTATGGTCATACTTCCTTCACCTGTACTTCGAGGGATTCCCTGTGCTTCCGCTGTGAGGCCAGGTCACATTGCCCGAGACAGTCCAGATGCACCGCAGCTGTGCAGGGAGCGAGCACTAGCAGGACTAGAGCCGAGTCGTCGTCATCGAGCCGTCGTGAGTCCGCACCCAGAGGCCGCGGTAGGGTGTTCCAGGCTACAACAGAGGAGGCCCGCGAGTCTACCGATGTAGTATCTGGTACATACATTCTGAATGGGCTTAGAGCTCGTATCTTGTTTGATTCTAGAGCGGATCGCTCATATGTATTTGTGGTATTCTGCGCGTACTTTTCTGTGCCTTCTACTGCTTTTTCTGTTCCGTTAGTCGTTGAGAGGGTTGATAGTATTACGACATTAATGAGCCGGATATTTAGAGATTATGTTTTAGAGATTGATGCTCACCGGTTTCTGATTGATCTGCTACCGATAGAGATTAGCAGTTTCGACGTGATAGTGGGTATGGATTGGATGACAGCCAGACAGGCCGACATTCTGTGCGCGAAGAAGATGATCCATATACCCATTTCAGACAGTGAGACTGTGACAGTGTATGGCGAGAGGCGCCGAGGTGAGATCAGTTTAGTTTCTATGGCCAGAGCACAGAGCTATGTCGCTAAGGGGTGTGGGACTTTCCTGGCTTATGTTGTTGAAGCCAGAAAAGAGAAGAAGACTATAGAGGATATACCCGTGATCCGAGAGTTCCCTGAGGTATTCCCAGAGGAGTTGCCTGGGTTACCGCCAGATCGTCAGGTCGAGTTTCGTATAGACCTTATCCCTGGAGCAGTGCCTATTGCGAAGACGCCTTATAGGCTGGTACCTACTGAGATGCGAGAGATGAAGTCACAGCTTCAGGAGTTGTTGGATCGTGGATTTATCCGTCCGAGTTCGTCCCCGTGGGGAGCTCCCGTGTTATTCGTGAAGAAGAAGGACAACACTATGCGGATATGTATCAACTACCGAGAGTTGAATAAAGTGACAGTGAAGAACCGATATCCGCTTCCACACATCGACGATCTGTTTGACAAGTTGCTGGCTTCGAGTTTCTTCTCGCAGATAGATTTGAGATCGGGTTATCATCAATTGCGAGTTAGAGGTGAGGATGTTCCGAAGACTGCGTTACGGACACGTTACGGCCATTATGAGTTCCTCGTTATGCCCTTCGGACTGACTAACGCACCAGCGGCATTCATGGATTTGATGAACAGGGTGTGTAGATCTATGTTGGATCGGTTCGTGATAGTGTTCATCGACGACATCCTGATTTACTCAAGAAGTGCCGAGGACCACGAGCAGCACTTGCAAGAGGTGTTAACCGTGCTGCGAAAGGACAGACTGTATGCGAAGTTCTCCAAATGTGAGTTCTGGTTGCGCGACGTCCAGTTTCTGGGGCATGTTGTGAGCGCTGGGGGTATTTCAGTGGATCCGGCGAAGATAGAGGCCGTTATGAGTTGGGAGCCACCGAAGACAATGCCTGAGATCCGCAACTTTTTGGGATTAGCCGGGTACTATCACCGCTTCATTCAAGACTTTTCGTGGATTGCCATGCCGTTGACGAGATTGACACGGCAGTCCGTTCTTTTCATATGGTCCGATGAGCAGGATTTGGCCTTCAGGGAGCTGAAGTCCCGGTTATGTCAGGCTCCGGTACTAGCATTGCCCAAGGGTACAGAGGATTTCGTGGTCTATTGTGATGCGTCAGGTACTAGTTTGGGTTGTGTCCTGATGCAGCGAGGTAAGGTGATAGCGTATGCGTCGCGACAGTTGAAGACCTACGAGGAGAACCATACCGTGCATGATCTCGAGTTAGACGCGATAGTGTTTGCGTTGAAGATATTGCGTCATTATTTGTATGGTTCACAATTTGTGGTATACACCGATAATAAGAGTGTTCAGTACTTGTTCAGTCAGAAGGAGCTGAATATGAGACAGCGACGCAGCCTAGAGCTACTAAAGGATTATGACTGCGAGATTCAGTACCATCCGGGTAGGGCCAATGTTGTGGCCGATGCACTAAGCCGCAAGGCGTGCGGCCAGACAGTGGTTTCCCGAGCAGCGAGGCTCGAGGTCACGACGACTCTTGTGGAGAGTTTGAGACTGACCGAGTTAGTGGGACTGCGGGCGGAGAATGTGAAGAGAGAGCGGCTTACAGATCAGCTTGATATCCTGAGCAGAGACAGCAGGGGGCTGTATGTGTTCCATGATCGAGCCTGGGTTCCGAGGGTTGGTAATCTTCGGCAGTTGATATTAGATAAGTCGCACCGTTCGAGACTGTCTATCCACCCCGGGAGCACCAAGATGTATCGAGATCTGCGCGAGTATTACTGGTGGCCTGGGATGAAGAGAGATGTGGGTCGATATGTCGAAGAGTGTATGACTTGTCTACGCGTTAAGGCCGAGCATCAGAAGCCTCACTGGCATCTGCAGCCACTGGAGATCCCCGAGTGGAAGTGGTATCATATCACAATGGATTTTATTGTTAGACTTCCACGGACGGTTCGAGGCAATGATATGATCTGGGTGATTGTGGATCGGTTGACTAAGAGTGCTCACTTTCTAGCAGTTCGGGGCACCATTACTATGGATCAGTTGGCTCGGTTGTACATTAATGAGGTAGTTTCGAGGCACGGTGTTCCGATGTCGATTACGTCTGATAGAGATACGCGGTTTACTTTGAGGTTCTGGCAGAGCTTTCAGCACCAGTTGGGGACGCGAGTTCAGTTGAGCACAGCGTATAGACCTCAGACAGACGGGCAGACAGAGCGGAAGAATCAGACTCTTGAGGATACGCTCCGAGCTTGTGCGATTGATTTCAGTGGTAGTTGGGACGTTCACTTTCCGTTGGTCGAGTTTGCGTACAACAACATCTACCATACCTCCATCAAGATGGCTCCATTCGAGGCACTATACGGGCGTAAGTGCCTAACCCCTGTGTGTTGGGGCGAGGTCGGTGAGCGACCTATCAGTGGGCCCGAGTTGTTGCAGGAGACGAGCGACAAGGTGGCAGTCATTCGTGAGCATATGAGAGTAGCACAGAGCCGGCAGAAGAGTTATGCCGATCGTCGTCTGGCTGAGCTCGAGTTCAGTATTGGGGACCGTGTTATGCTGAAAGTATCATCGTGGAAGGGAGTTATCAGATTCAGACACATAGGTAAGCTGAGTCCGCGATACATTGGTCCGTTCGAGATTATAGCCAGAGTCTGAGATCAGGCGTACACATTGAGACTGCCTCCCGAGTTGGTTGGAGTCCACAACACGTTTCATGTGAGTCATCTGAGGAAGTGTCTGGCCAAAAATGATCAGTATGTGCCACTATCTGAGATTACCGTGGACGATCACCTGCGATATGTCGAGCAGGCCGAGGCTATTACTGACCGTAAGGTGAAGAGATTGAGGAATAAAGAGATTGCATTAGTACTCGTTCAGTGGAGGCATCATAAGGGTACTAGTGCCACTTGGGAGCCCGAGGCCGATATGAAGAGCCGGTATCCGCATCTGTTTCGATAGGCGAGGTAGATTCCGGGACGAAATCTTATTAAGAGGGGAGGATTTGTAACATCCCAGATTTGAGCCTGGTACGTGGATTTAATTTATTGGCTCATTAATTTAATATTATTGCGTTATTCCAATTGAATCCCGTTTCGTGGATTAAACGTGTCGAGACCGAGTGATACGTGTCTCCGGATTAATAATTAGTGGATTATTATTATCATTGAGATCGTGGATTTAATTGGATCAATTTGATATTAATTGTGAAAAAGTGATATCGGGTTCGGAATTAGCGGGTTCGGGCTTTCTAAATAAGGAAAGAGTATATATGAAGATAAGATGGAGCGTTCTTATCTTTTCCTTTCTTTCCCCTTTCCAAAAACAGAAAGCATGAAGTGTGTGTATGTGTGAGAAAACTGGAGCAGCAATCCAACCCCAAGTCTTGAGAGTAATTGCTGAAAATTTATAATCCTCCTTCACCTTTGTGTTCTTGAAGATTTGGAGGTAATAATTCTTGATTTAATTGCTGAAATTCGTATATATGTGTTGAGAGCTTGAGGGTTTTGGTTTCTGGAAGTTGTGGATCTGATACGTATATGGGTTGTATGTATTTTGAGGGCTGATATTGAGTTTTGGAGGTTAAACCTCTAGTTTCTGCCATTTTCGCGAACTACACAAGTCTGCACCAGCGTGAGCGCGGCCGCGAAGGCCGCGGCACGACCGCGTTGCCCGAGTGCGGGCGCAATGCGGCGGTTGGCGATGGGGGGTTTCGGGCGTCGGTTGTTTGTTTGGGGTGGTGCCTTGGGTCGTGTTTGCTTATAATAATTGTGTTCGGGTTTATGTGACCTATCGGTTGGGTTTGTATTAATCTGTTGGGATCCGTGATAATTACAGGTTCGAGCCGACCGTGTTCTGAGCCGTGTTACAGTGTCGGGTCAAGATTGATTTGGGTAATTGGTGAGTACTCGAGTTCTTTCCAAAACGCGCGTATACTTTTATGAGTCAATTATGTGTTGTGATATGTGTATATGAGACAGAAATAAAGCGCATGTATGATTCTATCTACCCTATACGTGCTATATGTGTTTAAGTGCAGGTGTCCCGCGATATGTGATCGCGCAGGCTGACTGTCCCTAACCAGTCACGAAGTTTGAGACTGTATATATACAGCAGTTTTATTGCTAGGTCGCTCCTGTGCCTATTGAGTAGCTAACCGCTGCTGTGTGCGGCTTGTTAGATGGGGAACAGCGTCCCCTTTTGAGTAGAGATATGTGTTGTGTATTGAGCCGTGTTAATTGTGTTGAGATATCTTTGTGTTGTGTATGTTATGTGCCTTATCTACAGAGTCTAACCCTCGCGTACTCACAAGCTTCCCAGCTTATGTTTTCGAGTGTTCCGTGTCTTAGGCAGTCATACTGTGGGGTCTCAGTCGCAGTAGCCGCCGAAGTAGGAGCTGGGTTTAGAGATGGGTTTTGTGTAATCTGCCGCATGTCGATATTAGCTTTTGAAAACTGTTGTATCTGATCTACCTGTGCATGATATTAGTGTTCGGCTGTGTTTGTATAACAGTATCAATATGTGACGACTTTGTATCAAAGTTTTAATTAATAGTGATTTTCACTTAATCCTATGACATGTGTACTATGAGATGCTTGCGTTGTTGCAACTTATGATTGTATATTGATGTGACATTTGTAAGAGAAAAGTGGGTTTTACAACATATTATCATAGTCATATATTACAATAGAATGTTCAACTTTATAGACCTATATTTTGATTTTCAACCCTTTTTATTTATCTAGCTTTTCTTTTCCCTTCAATTCATAAAATTTAAATAAAAACATACAATTTAATATATTAATCATATAAAATTTTTTCTTCAAATAAAAAAATTATTTATAAAACTTGTATTAAGTATCCTACAAATATTATTAAATATCAGTAGAATTGATAATTCTTAAAAGTAGAAATGTTGTCTTCAGATTTGAAAGTTTACTAATTGATCTTCAAATATTACATTTGAATAATATAATATCGTCTTCAAATTTAAGGGTTGCATATTAATTTATAATTAGTTTTGAAACAATTTGTTTCTTTTGTAATATTAACTTATATACTGCAGGTCTGAATTACTATGCAATAACTAATTGTTAATTTAAATCTATTTTTCTTGAATAACACACACACACACACAGATATATATATATATATATATATATATATATATATATATATATATATATATATATATATATATATATATATTCATTTATGTTTGTCTAATAGAATTTATTCAATTCAAATTATATAATAGTAATAAAAAATTTATAAAATTGGTAAAATTACTAATCTAAATTTATTATCATACAAAAAACAGTGAGTTTATTATTTGAAATGGGTGATGATAGTAAAACAACAAATAAAAAATGATTGTAGACAAGAGTGAATAAATTTATTAGTTTTTTGAAGGTTAATTATATCCTCATATCGTGGGTTCTAATTTATATTTTATATGATTTTAAAATATTCACTATATCATTTTAAAATGAGTACTTTATTTTTTTCTATTATATTTTGTTATGATAATTTAATTTTATATATATTATTTTAAAATTAATTATTTATTTAATATACCCATGTATAACTTGGGTCAATAAACTAGTTATGACTTAATTGAAAATGGCTATTAGAAACATATACCCCGCCTATTGAGAAATCAATTTGTTTTAAATTTCTAAATAATTAATAAGTTACATTAAAAATTACAATTTACTTGAAAATCCTTTGTATATCTTTTTTTTCTAATTATTTAAGACCATAAACTATTTGTGTCGTATTAAAAAGTTTTTTGATTGCCTACCGAATTAAATGGAAGTACACAACCGGTAAAACAAAAAGTTTAAAAATTTAATCACTAAAATGAGAACATATAATTAGTTTATTTCAATAATAATAAGATGAAAATACTAAGAATACTTGTTTGGTAATCGGTCAAACATGTTAATATATACATTTTTGGATAAAACAATAATGATTTAGGAACATAAACAATAAGATCGAAGAAAATTTAAACATATCAACAAAAAATTGCTTTTAAAACTAACAATAACATAAATGGAAGAAACCGCAAAAACGTATTGGATTTTTCATAATAAACTCTTAGTATTAAACAAAAACAATTGTTTAAGCAAAACACAAAAACATTCAAACTTGGGTCTTTAACATGGGGACAAACTAAACCAAACTACATCTTTAAAAAATTCTAGTAAAACAATCTTTTAAGATCATAAAAATAAAGGGAATTTAATTGTTAAACAAATAAAATAGTAGTAATGTAAAGGTTTGAAGATTGAAATCAAAACCCTAGCCGCCCATTTCTATTCCTTCATCATCATAACGTCTCTCGTCTCTTTTTGAAGTCTGAAATGCCCGACTCTTAACCCTCGCTCAGTCAGTCACCGGAGGTGAAGCCGACTCTATCACGTCCTCGCTCAGTCAATCACCGGAGGTGCCTCCATCATGTTCTGGAGTTGCTCGACTTTTTTATTCTGAGCAGCTGCACCACCTGCTCAATCTCACTTTCTCGATCTTCAATCTTTATGTGTTCCTCGATCTACTCTACTGCGTGAAGGCATAACCTTTTTTGCTTATTGATGTGAACTAAGCATCTTTATTTAGTATATGAATTTTCTGCTTGTTTTTGTATTTGAATTTTTACTGCTGCGTTTTCTTTTATTTGGTGCTTCTTCTCCTTGATTTTATCAATGTAAATGAAATTTGACTTCGGATTTGTCATTCTAAAATCAATATTTAAAACCCCTTGATTTGTTCCTAAATATTAGCCTAGGTACATTCACTGCATATTGATTTTTTTGGCATACACTCGAAAGCCTATTTTGATTTTACTTGGATCATCATTTTGTCTCTTCTATCTATATAAATGGATAAAAGTATGCTTGAGAAAAACAAAAGATTGTAACGAGTTCAAATGTGTTTTATTTTTATGTAATGAGTTCAAATGTGACACACACACACACAGATATATATATATATATATATATATATATATATATATATATATATATATATATATATATATATATATATATATATATATATATGCGTGTGTGTGTATGTGTGTTATTTAATACATGACAAGTTAGAGTTTAGTTATCAGACAATGTTATGGCTAATGTTTTTGTTACTTTGTTTTTGTTATTGTTATTGTTATTTAACATGTCCACGCGTAGAGATAGAGAATGGATGTACAAAAGGAAATATGTCAGATGGTTTTCTTAATACTAATTATGGCCACAAAGTAGAACTCTTTTTGGATTTTGCCTTTTCTAATGAATCTTTTGTCGAAGTGAAAACCATGAATCATGTGAAAAACTTCGGATTAAATATCCTTGTAAAATGTGTATAGTTTTACATTACAATACGAGCGATAATGTTAATTTGCACTCGTATAAATACGGGTTCATTCATGATAATACAACTTAGTGGGCGCATGGTGAAACAAGCACAACATGATGGACAACGCTCTAATCTAGTGGAAGATGATGATATTGATGGTTGTACACGTATGGTGTTGGATGCAATGAGTCCCATTAATTTTAATAAGGAAACATGGAATTCATATAATCGGGAAGAACAAGTTCCAAAACCATTAGCCAGTGGATTTTATCACATGTTAGAAGATGCCGATGAGCCTTTATGAGAAGGGTGTCAAAATTATTCGAAGTTAGAAGCTACCACACGATTATTAAATTGGAAGTCGGAAAACAATGTAACCAAGGCAACTTATAATCGATTGCTTCCCATTAACAAAAATATGCTACCCCCAAGTGAGAAGCTGGTTGGCAACTTCTATGACACAAAAAAGAGTTTGAACAAACTTAGTCTCTCCAAAAATAAAGATTCATGTGTGCAAAAACCATGATTAGAAAATTGAACACCGACCAATGGAGAAAAAAAATGCTTATTTCTTACTAATGTTTAAATATCTAACACTTAGTCCTCACAGATTCAGGGCATCTCCATAAGCTTTCAGATCTAACTCTACCCAAAGCCCATAACATCCAGCTCAGAATAGTTCCCCACATTCCCATCATTCCAAAGAACAACAACAATCATGCAGTATAATACTTAACTCATGGGCTGGACATCATCCACGTCCCACATCAAAATAGATTTTTCCAAAAAGGGAAAGGCTGAAAGTGAAACCGAATAATTTTCTGTTGGAACTAGATATTGTGATAGTCAGTATCAAAAATGTAATAGATAGATCTTTGTTTTGTGGAAAAATTGTAAAGATTCAAACTTACTTGTAAATGGGTCAAAGACCTAAAAGGTCAACCCATGAGTTAGTTGTTCTAGACTTTGGATCCATGTCATCTAGATTGCTATATAGTTGTCTTAGGTTTACGTATTCAATTATATGTGTAATCGTATTGTGAGTTTGTCTTGGCCGAGAGAACGTGAGAGAAAAACTCAAAAACATGGAAGATAGGTTTTATAACAAGGCGAAACTGATCAAACCATAAACATGTATAAACCTAGAGAATTAAAATCTAGAGATGGTTTAGGGTTTACCGGTCCTAGAGTCATGGAAGAGATGATCAACAAAATAAAAAATCCTTTATTTAATGTTGATACCATGGGTCGGGGATTCGTAATGCCATATAACAAAACCTGGCCGGAAGTGTTAGTCGAAGAAGAAGAAAAACGAGCACGGTCTGATATCCCACAAATTAAGTTTGTCTATGATTGGTTAAATCACGACTCTCTCCAAGGAAAATTAGACAAATCTTTCAGGGAAGAGGAATTCATTCAACCAAAAGAAATTACACCTGACCCGACCTTGCCAAAACCTTGTGAACACATACCATACACTGTTCTAGAACAACGGACTTTTGATTTAGAATAGATATTGGAAATACATCACAATCTTTTGATCAAGACCAATGATTTTTTAAGGAAAATATCAGATTTAGAAGCCGAAATTGTTTGACTTAACTCATCTTTAGCTGACACCTCACAACAAAATGATAAATACCATGTCCTTGAGTTAGATTTAAAAGAAACCAAAGAATTTTTTGATGCTAACAGAAAATTTATTTTAAGGAAAGAAAATGATTTTAATGAGGCAAGAAGACTGTTTTGTATTCGAGAACAGAATTTCAAACTTGATGTTAAATCATTTGACAAGGAATGAGATCAACTTCTAGCCACCATTAAGGGGCTGGAATCTCAACTTGTTTCTAACCAAAACTGTTCAAATCAACAAGTTTCTGTGATCAACAATTCCACGGTTGAAAATCAATCTCAAGCCAAAGACTCATACTCTGAACTGTGGAAGCAACATCTTTTGGAAATAAAGAAAGGAAAAGCCCTGATGATCGTTCCTCTCATTGAACATAATGGAGATACTTCCAAAATTGTTCCCGAAAATTCTACTTGTTCTTGTAAAAAGGCCAAGAAGAATCCTCGGAAACAAAAGCAGCACAAGACGATTATTGAGTCAAATTCTGCTAAAGCTAACAATGGTGTGAATTTCATTTCAGACTACCGAGTAAAACCAAAGGGCACAAAAGACGACATCTAACTTGAAGAATGCAGGTTCACTTAATGTTATTTCAAATTCATTTGTTTCCAATGTAATCAAAGACAAAACTTTGGTTGATTTTAGTTCTAGTACTGCTTTGAATAAGTGTGATGTTTTGAATAATGTTAATGTTAAGAAATATACTTTTAAGCAGATTTTTGATTTGTCTAAATCACCACATGGTTTGTCTATGCCTACATTGTTGAACTACGCTCCTGTACTCAAACATAAACGTCGCCACAAACCTAAACAGTAGATTAAAAAGGAATCTAACAGACCTGTAAAATTCAACTCTGTATGGATTCCTAAGTCCTGTCTTCCTATAAATAAAGACATTAAGTGTACTTTATATAAGATCAATGGTGGTTCAGCTCTTAAGAACCCTACCGTAAATGCTAATCAGTCAGGATCCAAATATCACACAGTTTGGGTACCAAAGGTCTCTGAACTGCCTTGCAGGAATGGTTTCAGATCACCTCGGATTAGGAACCGTACTTCACTCGAATGATTTCTGAATAATCAGTTCAGGACCAAGACTTCAATTGCAACACACACTGATCAGACTTTTGCTTTCAGGAAAACAGTGTGTAGGTATTGGACTCTAGATGCTCACGGCACATGACTGGAAGGAAAGATCTTCTCTCCAACTTCATAACATCTGATGGTGGGTCTGTGAAATTCGGCAACAACGGGGTTGCTCAAATTCGTGGTTTTGGGATCTTGAAATGGATAATCTCAAAATCACTCAAGTCTCTTACGAAAGAAAGACGCGACTTTTACTCTATCGTCGAAAGTGAATACAGAGAACAAGTCCAACCACAACCTATTCAATATTGGCCAACTATGTGATAAAGGACTTGAGGTATCGTTCAAAGCCACGAGATTCAGCATTAGGTCTCCAACTAGAAAATAAACTCTTGCTGGAATGCGTCGCTCAAATCTGTACACCATCAATGTATCCAAGGTTAAGGTCAACAAGACAATTTGCCTTCTCTCTAAAGCAGCATCTCAACAATCTTAGTTATGGCACAAGAGATTCTCTTATCTGAATTTCAAAAACATAACCCACCTTGCAACGAATCAAGTTGTTCGGGGCCTCTCAGATCTGAAGTTCAACAAAGATTAACCGTGTGCTGTCTGCGAAAAGAGTACAATCAAGAAGGCATCCCACAAACCCGAAACTAGTGCCAAACACTACACAACCTCTGGAGTTAATTCACATGGATTTTTGTGGTCCAATGTGCATTCAGAGCATCAATGCCAGGAAGTACATTTCAATGATGGTCGATGATTACTCAAGATATACCTGGGTAAAATTTCTACACACGAAGGACGAGACACCTGACTTGATCATTTCAATCCTGAAAATGACTCAAGTTAATCTTCAACTTCAAGCCCTAACCATCCGCACGGACAACGATATAGAGCTCAAAAACAAAGAGCTATCCACATTCCTGGATTCTGTCGGTATAACCCATCAATATTCCGCTGCCAGAACTCCACAACTGAACGATGTTGTGAAACATCAGAATCGCACCCTTGTTGAAGCAGAAAGATCAATGAAAACATACTCGAAGCTGCCTCTACACTTTTAGGCTGAAGTGTGGATACTGCGCGCTACACCCAAAATTGGTCCATCGTTACCAAATGGTTTCGTAAAACACCCTATGAAATTATTAATAAATGTGCACCTAATGTCAAACACTTTTGTGTCTTTGGTTTCATGTGTTACATTTTGAACGATAAATATAATCTCTGGTTGTAGGTCTTCATTGGATCCTCCAAGAACTCTGTTTCATATCGGAGGTCAAACAAACGAACCAAGATAGCTAATGAGAGTGTGAACATCACATTCAATGACTTAGCTGAGTTCGAAAATGCTTTTGAACAACTCAGTTCAAAACCGGTTCCTACAAGTCAGTCTGAACAAATTCAGACACCATCTTCATCACCGAATAGCATCACATCCGAACAAGAAAAATTAGGCATTGTATTTGAATTTCTATACGCTATTCCTAAGTCTAACTCTACTTCAAAATCTGATGCAGATACAAATGAATTCAGTAAAGGCTCGTTTAAACCCTATGTTGGCCATTTTTGAGCTGTTAGACTTTTCGATTCCCAAATATTATTTGGGGGTTCAAAAATCCGTATTAAATTATGAAAACCTTGAAATATTTAGTTAAGACATAGATCTAACTTCTAAAACAAGAATCAAATCATTTAGTTAAGTTTTGAAATAGTTATGATTTTTCAAAGTCGATGTAATATTTCTGTCAAAAAATCCGGATATCATAACCTTGAAACAACTTGTGATTCTTGTTGTTTATTAAAAAACCACATGTATAAAAGGCTATGAAACACATTTATATAACTTGTTTTCATATTATTCATGCTTTCATTATGTGTTATATATTTATGAACACATCTGAAGAAATAAACTTTAAAACTAAAAGTTAGATGTTCATAACTTGGTTTTTGATGAACTTTGTTGTTGTTGGTGATTATATATTATTATGCAAGACTTAAATAAACATAAATACAAGAAGGTGTAAGTTAGTATTTACTTACTTTGAGGTATTAGAAGCATGAAATCAAGTAGAAGTTGAAATTTTGAAAGGTTGCACCAAGAACACTTGAAATAAACTTGAAGAACACTTGAAAGAACAAAAGTTGCAAACTTTTGGCTTTGGTTGACACCTTGGCCAATTTTTTTTGAGTGAAATGAGAGAGTTTTCTTGTGTTTTGGATGTGTGAAAATGAATGGAAGTGAGCTCTCTATTTATAGAGAAAATTTGGTCTTTCAAAGTGGAGGTTGAATAAGGATTTGGATGAAATGAAAGTGTATGATGAATGAGGATTTGATGGTGATAGTGTAAGGTTGTTTTAATAAAAAAAAGAAGTCAAACTCTATAAAAGGACTACCTATGGGCAGATTTTTTAAGATATTATCATGTATTTTGATTTTTTTTTAATAAATGTATTTAGAATGTATTCTTGTATTTTCCTTTTTATGTAAATTCATAAATACTTTTGGATGCATTTGTTTAATGAATTATTTTAGTCTTGCATAATTAATGTTAAGTAAGTGTATTAATGCATGATTAGTGTCACTAATCTTAATTTTGTTATGTACTTAGTTGAATTAATCCATCGTATCGTAAATCGATTGGATTAATAAATTTGTCGTTTTATCGCACCGATGAAATTGTTTCTAATTGAGATGAATTTTCTTATGAAATTTGTTAATCACATTGATTAATTGTTAATGACCACTGATTATAACTTGTTAATAACTACTGATTAAGTTATCATTATTAACCTGATTTTGTGCCGGTTGTTACAGTCTCCCCCTGTTAAGGGAATTTCGTCCCGAAATTTTATCGTGTATCCTCAGGGGTCTTGTTAGTTGAGAAGAGGTGAGGGTATTTCCTTTTCATTTGATCTTCGCGTTCCCAGGTGAATTCTGGACCATGTCTAGAATTCCATCTGACTTTCACAATAGGAATGCGACTTTGCTTTAATCTTTTCACCTCACGGTCCATGATTTCTACCGGCTCTTCGACAAAACGAAGTTTATCATCGATTTGGATTTCTTCCAAAGGAATAACAAGTGCTTCATCTGACAAACACTTCTTCAGGTTTGACACATGGAAGGTATTGTGCACGCTGTTAAGCTCTGGCGGTAGGTCTAACCGATAGGCTACAGGACCAATTCTCTTCAGGACTTTGAATGACCCGATGTAACGAGGATTCAGCTTTCCTCGTTTTCCAAAACGTACTACGCCCTTCCATGGCGAGACTTTCAGCAATACTCTTTCTCCTACTTGAAACTCCAGAGACTTCCGCCTCACATCTGCACAGCTCTTCTGACGATCGCGAGCAGCTTTTAATCGATTCTGAATCTGCACTATCTTTTCGGTGGTCTCAAGTATGATCTCTGGGCCCGTGACTTGACTATCCCCAACTTCGGTCCAGTAGAGAGGTGATCCACACTTCCGTCCGTATAGTGCCTCAAATGGAGCAGCGTTAAGACTCGTGTGGTGGCTGTTGTTGTACGAGAACTCCACTAAAGGCAAATGGGTATCCCAGCTCTTCCCGAAATCGATTACACAGGCTCTTAACATATCCTCTAGCATTTGGATCGTTCTTTCACTCTAACCATCAGTCTGAGGGTGATATGCGGTACTCATGTCTAAGTTTGTACCCAAAGCTTGCTGTAATGACTGCCAAAATCTGGATGTGAATATGCTTTCTCTATCTGAAATGATTGAGACAAACACTCCATGCCTAAAGACGACTTCCTTGAGGTAAATTTGAGCTAGCTTATTCATCTTGTCGGTCTCTTTAATTGGTAGAAAGCGCAGACTTTGTAAGGCGGTCAACTACTACCCAAATTGTATCATACCCACTTGATGTCTTTGGCAGTTTCATTATGAAGTCCATGGTTATTTGTTCCCACTTCTATTGGGGAATCTCTGGTTGTTGCAATAACCCATATGGTTTTTGATGTTCTGCCTTAACTTTGGAGCACGTTAAGCACTTGCTGACATATGTGGCAATGTCAGCCTTCATGTTAGGCTACCAGTACAGCTCCTTGAGATCATGATACATCTTATCGGATCCAGGGTGAACAGCGTATCTTGATTTGTCTCCTTCATCCATAACCAACTTTCTTACTCCACTAAATCTAGGTAACCAGACTATATTCATGAAATATAGATTCCCATTAGCTCTTATCTCAAACAGTTTATCCATTCCTATCAGGACTTCATTCTTTATATTTTCCTTTTAACAGCTTCCACATGCGCATCATGAATTAAGGAAGGAAGGTTTGGCTATATGGTCATCACTAGGGCTCGTACTCTTAATGGCTTAGCTCATTATTTTCGGCTCAGGGCATCTGCAACCACATTAGTTTTCCCCCGGTGATAGCAAATCTCACAGTCGTAATCACTTAATAGCTCCATCCAACGACGCTGCCTCATATTCAACTCCTTCTGGTTCAAGATGTGTTCAAGACCCTTATGATCCGTGAATACAGTACACTTCGTACCATACAGGTAATGTCTCCAATTTTTTAGGGCAAAAACTACTGCTCCTAACTCCAAGTTGTGTGTTGTGTAACTCACCTCGTGAACCTTCAGTTGTCATGAAGCGTAGGCTATGACCTTATCCTTCTGCATTAACACACAACCCAACCTGTTGTGTGAAGCATCGCAGTAAACTACAAAGTTCACTTCCTTCGGGTTGGGACAAAATAGGCACGCTGCACAGCTTGTGCTTCAATAACTGGAATGCCGCCTCCTGGTCATCACCCCAATCATACTTAACGTCCTTTCGGGTCAGTTCTGTTAGAGATCCGGTGATCTTTGAGAAATTTTCGATAAATCGCCTATAATATCCGGCAAGACCTAGGAATTAGAGTATCTCCGTGGGGGTTCTAGGAGTTGCCCAATTCTTGATGGCTTTGATTTTTATAGGGTCAACCTGAACTACTTTACTGTTGATCACATGACCGAGAAATTTTACTTCTCTTAGCCAAAACTCACCCTTTGAAAGTTTGGCATATAGTTGTTCTTTCTCCAACAACTCCAAAATTAGCTTCAAATGTTGCTCATGCTCCTCCTTGTTTCGTGTGTAGATTAAGATGTTATCTATGACACAATCACGAACTTGTCCAAGTACGGTTTACACACCTGATTCATAAGGTCCATGAATACGGCTGGCGCATTGGTCAGTCCAAATGGCATCACTTGGAATTCATAATGACCGTACCGAGTTCTGAAAGATGTCTTGGGAATATCCTCCTCGCGAACTTTGACCTGATGATAACCAAACCTTAGATCAATCTTCGAAATGAAGCTCGACCCTTGGAGTTGGTCAAACAAGTCATCGATCCTTGGGAGAGGGTATCGATTCTTTAAGGTCAGCTTATTTAGTTCCCGATAGTCGATACACATCTGGAAAGTTCCGTCCTTCTCTTTACAAACAAAACCGGAGCTCCCCAAGGTGAGGAACTCGGTCTGATAAATCCTTTATCTAAAAGCTCCTGCAGCTGATTGGACAGTTCTTGCATTTCATATGGGGCTAAACAGTATGGAGCTCGTGCCACTGGTGCCGCCCCTGGCACTAAGTCAATTTGGAATTCGACTTGTCTTGATGGCGGGAGTCCAGACAGGTCTTCTGGAAAGACGTTGGGGTAATCACGTACTACTAGAATATCGTCGAGCCGCTTCTCCTTCGGCTCCTTTTCCGTCATGTGGACTAGGATTTCTTGGCGACCCTTTCGCAGACACTTCAGGGTCCTTAGACAAGAAATGATGCTTACTTTGGTGTTTCTTCGTTCGCCTTGGACAGTTAGGACCTTTTTGTTGGCTACGGGTATGCGCACCGTCTTCTTATCGCACACGATTTCCGCACGGTTCTTTGATAACCAGTCCATGCCTATAACTACGTCAAAACTTCCCAGTTTGACGGGCAATAAATCAATTTAGAATTGTTGACCTACTAGTTCTGAGGAACATCCTCGAATTATGTTATTCATTTTCGGTGTCTTACCGTCATCAACCTCTATAGCATATGTGGCACTTACTGGGGGTAACAGTGGCATTTATCTGCTTACTAAACATAGTGGATATAAAGCTCCTATCAGCACCGATATCAAACAAAATAAAAGCATAAGTGTTGTTGAGAAGAAACATACCCGTGACCACATCGGGAATCTGTCTTGCTTCCCCACTACCCATGACAAAAGCTCTTCCTTGAGCTCCCCCGACATTCTTCAACTTTGGGCAATCCTTTTTGAAATATCCAGCAACTCCACACTTAAAACACCCTTTTTGAGATCCGTTGCTGGTGCCGGGATTGGAAGCTCTACAATCCTTGGTTAGATGACCCTGTCTCTTACACTTGCCACAACGATTCGTACACTGTCCGTTGTGATGATAATTGCACTTGCTGCACTAGGGTTTGTTTCCAGTGTAGCTTTTCTTTGATTCAGACCCAGCTACGTAGGCCTTGATGGTCTCCTGCTTCTTTTGTTGGTTCCCCGAATTCTTTCCGGAACGGTCTTCCCATTTCCGCTTGTGGTCATTAGACTTTGCAACTTTTAACCCCTGACGTACTACTTGATCCATCAAGTTATGTGCCATACGAATGACGTTTTGAATCGTTGTTGGGTTTGAAGAGGTCACATTTCCTTGGATCTGAGGAGAGAGTCCCCAGATGTATCGCTCGACCCTTTTATATTCCGGAGTGACCATTCCGGGGCATAGCAAGCTTAGCTCATGGAAACGGTTTGTATACCCAGCAATATCCGTTCCTTTCATCGTCAAATTCCAAAACTCAGATTCCATCTTTTGGAGCTCGCTTCTCAGACAATATTCGTCCGTCATCATCCTCTTCAAATCAGTCCATGGGAGTAGATATGCCGTGTCGATCCCGACAGACTGCACATATGAGTTCCACCACGTAAGGGCTCCTTCCTTAAGCGTATGAATGGCGAACTTCACCTTGTTTTCTTCAGCGCAATTGCTGACTCGGAATACGGACTCCAGTTTCTCAAACCATCAAGTAAGGCCAACGGCACCTTCTGTGCCATTGAAATACCTAGGTTGGCAGCCAAGGAAGCCTTTGATGCTGCAACCCCGTGGGTTATTTTCCGCTCTTACAGCAACTCAACTGCTTCCGAATCCATTTTGGTGGTTTCTTTCAAGAGCTGCGATGGCATCGGCTACCTTTTGAGCTACCAGTCGCACGATTCCCGTGGTGTTCATCCTTCGTGGTGGCATGATCTTGAATTTTAGAGAAAATTAACACGGTGTAAGAAGATAAGTCTATGGGTTTGAATTTTCCTAAGGCAAATAGTCATACTACATATCATCAACACAGATTTATAATAAACTTAATTTTTCATCAAACATTGCTTGATATATAATATTATACAACATGGGGTCCGGGTTTCCCCGAAAAATTTCAAGCCTTAACTAAACTAGGAAATCCACGAAATTGCAAGTACAAATGCTATAACTACAATAATAAGGAAGCACTAGGTGTGAGATGTCTCGGGGGTTTCTCCCTGCTCCCGAGTGCTGAGCCGCTGTGCTAGTGCGGCGTTGTGTGCCTCGCACTATGCTAAACGTTGTCGGAGTTCATTCATCTCATCCTGCTGAATTGATTGAACATGCTGATTGGCCCAGTAAATGTTGGTATTTTGCAGCTGTTCATGCTCAAGTCTAGTCGCAACCTCCCTGACCTCTTGATTGAGTTGCCTCAGTCGAAGGTCGTGTCTTGCGGCCCTTGCCACAAGTAGCGGTACAGTCTGGGCTGCGGGTTCTTGGGTGAGATATGGGGTCGGCTCGGAGGATGGTCCTCCGATCTCAAAATGGGAGGGGATTCCCTCCTCCCGCCTCCAATCCTAGAGGGTGTCTGGCATCCAACTCCAACGCCGGGCATCTACCCGTCGCCGTTGCGGCAGGCTTGGCTGAGGGACTGGGACTGGGATAGACCCCCGGCGAGGCATTATGACCCTTTTTTGTGCGGTGAACTTCATAAGGGGCCCATTTGGATGTGGGCGATAAGTTTTGTGGGATGGGACTTGGGGTTGATAAGGTATGTACGAAGGGGCCACCGGAGATGGTGGATCCTCCTCGGATGGTTCTCCCCATCCGCTAGAGGGTTCTTCCTCCTCCATGGGTTCTTCCTCGGAGAGGTCTTCTGAATCGATAAAAATCTTGGTGTCCTCTTGGTCCATGGGTACATACTCATCCGCACAATTAGAGAGAATAATGATCGTATTGTTCGACATTTTCTGAAATCAGGGTTCATTTATAGTTGTTTTAGTTACTCGCAAAATGTTTTAGTTTTATTGGATCAATAAAGTCTAGTTGTCGCAGTTATAGTCTAGGGTACTAATGCAACCTAGTTCACAATAACCATGGCTCTGATACCAGTCTATCACACCCCGATACCCGGCTTGGCAACGGGCGTGACGTCGCGGAAACAAAGGCATAATCATAATGAACGACCGCTAAATGGGACGTTTTCGAAATACATAGATTAAAATATCGTTTTACAATCAGTACGATAATAGAGTTCACGAATAATGGAGATTAAAGTACATGACCAAAAATATTAAATAAACTAGTTATGAATTAAATCTCCATGTTTGGTTATAAAATGCTCCGTGACTCCCAAAAACTTGTAAATTCGACCCTTTGCCATGTATGCGGAATGTGGCCCTTAAGATCCTGAGAAAAACATGCTAAATACGTCAACATAAAGTTGGTGAGCTCATAGGTTTACTCGATAAGTAAGACATTGTACGGAAACACAAGATTTCAGTGAGTTATAAAACAAAAACGAATCATATACTTTAAGTATTAACATAAGCCTCATGACATCGAAACTTAACTTATGAGTGCCCTTGTGGTATCCAACACCATAATACCAAGAATTGTCAAATAATTATGCATCCCTTTACAATTGGCGCGACCAACCCGGATGGGGGCGTCAACCCAAATAGATCTATCCACAATATTCACGTTTACGTAGTAATTAACGGTTCATGATTGAGGGCGGTGGTGAAGTAACAATCTTATGTAATACGAAAAATGATTCAAGTACTTGTGTCCATTTAAAATAAAATGTTGAACATGTATTCTCACCCCAAAATAATAAGAACAATTAAAAATGGGGCTATGAAAACTCATCGTAAAATGTGATGGCAAAATGAGCGTAAAATGGAAGTTTCGTTGATGGCTTGTGATGAACTTGATGTGTTTAACCAAGTCCTAAATGATGTGAGGGGCTTAATAACTCCCATAAATGATAATATGCATGCATCTTGGTTTTTATGTTTTTAAATCACCCAACTTAACAAGTTCATAAATAAAACCCACTTAAAAACGTCAAGTTTATATATATAATTTTTCAACTTTTATCGAGGTTTTTCGGCCTACTTTGTGGCTGTTTTTGACCATGCTCCAAAATGATTTGGGCTTTTTTTTTCCAATTCATAAAACTACTATATACAAGGAATTTTCAAGGTAAAAACGGTCATTTTTCGAGGTGTTTAGGTTAGAGAAAAGGCTCGTTAAAAACCCTATGTTGGCCATTTTTGAGCTGTTAGACTTTTCAGTTCCCAAATATTATTTGGGGGGTTCACAAATCCGTATTAAATTATGAAAACCTTGAAATATTTAGTTTAGACATAGATCTAACTTCTGAAAGAATCAAATCATTTCGTTAAGTTTTGAAATAGTTATGATTTTTCAAAGTCGGTATAATAATTCTGCCAAAAAATCCGGATTTCATAACCTTGAAACAACTTGTGATTCTTGTTGTTTATTAAAAAACCACATGTATAAAAGGCTATGAAACACATTTATATAACTTGTTTTCATATTATTCATGCTTTCATTATGTGTTTATATATTTATGAACACATCTGAAGAAACAAACTTTAAAACAAAAACTTAGATGTTCATAACTTGGTTTTTGATGAACTTTGTTGTTGTTGGTGATTATATATTATTATGCAAGACTTAAATAAAAATAAATACAAGAAGGTGTAAGTTAGTATTTACTTACTTTGAGGTATTAGAAACATGAAATCAAGTAGAAGTTGAAATTTTGAAAGGTTGCACCAAGAACACTGGAAATAAACTTGAAGAACACTTGAAAGAACAAAAGTTGCAAACTTTTGGCTTTGGTTGACACCTTGGCCAATTTTTCTTTAGTGTCTTGTGTTTTGGATGTGTGAAAATGAATGGAAGTGAGCTCTCTATTTATATAGAAAATTTGGTCTTTCAAAGTGGAGGTTGAATAAGGATTTGGATGAAATGAAAGTGTATGATGAATGAGAATTTGATGGTGATAGTGTAAGGTTGTTTTAATAAAAAAAAAAGAAGTCAAACTCTATAAAAGGACTACCTATGGGCAGATTTTTTAAGATATTATCATGTATTTTGATTTTTTTTAATAAATGTATTTAGAATGTATTCTTGTATTTCCCTTTTTATGTAAATTCATAAATACTTTTGAATGCATTTGTTTAATGAATTATTTTAGTCTTGCATAATTAATGTTAAGTAAGTGTATTAATGCATGATTAGTGTCACTAATCTTAATTTTATTATGTACTTAGTTGAATTAATCCATCGTATCGTAAATCGATTGGATTAATAAATTTTCCGTTTCGTCGCACCGATGAAATTGTTTCTAATTAAGATGAATTTGCTTATGAAATTTGTTAATCACATTGATTAATTGTTAATGACCACTGATTAGGTTATAATTTGTTAATAACTACTGATTAAGTTATGATTACTAACCTGATTTTGTGCCGGTTGTTACACATTTAAAATTTAAACTTTTTTCCTCAATTTACTTATAAAAATATAATTTAATATTGTATGCAATTTTTGCCCAATTTATATACGATGTTAGTATCAAATTTATTTGCAGTTTTTTTGGATTGGGGAAAAAATTTTAGGGAAGCACCATGAAACCATTACGCAGTGACAGACTTAGAAGCTTTTTAAGACATGACATTGACAATGGTGCAACAAAATCAATATTATTTAATTGTAACTTTTTTATACGAGTTTTGGTTATATATATATATATATATATATATATATATATATATATATATATATATATATTTATATATATATATATGTAGAGGGCTTTTTTTTAAATATATGCCCCGGACCTCAAAAATGATAGGACCTGCACTACATGCATGTAGGGTTTGTAATCCTACCTTTGCAATCTTATTTTTTACTTATTATTTTATTAATATAAATATATGCAGACTTGGGGTTTTCTATTGAACTATTTATTTATCCACAATATTCTTGAGATATTCAAGTATCCATACGTTGTTTGATAAATTGTCTCTAATATCTAGGATTCACGAATGTACCTCGTCATATCCTCAATGAGAGGTTTTTTGTTTGTATCCAAGGTTATAGTGTCAAATGCCTGGCCGATCACTGCAAATACAAAGGAGGTCCTTTGTTCGTCAATGTACCTTGCTCCCGGTATGTCTTCGAAAACTAGTGACATAAAGTTGTTATATGGCACAACGTATTTTTTGATATTCATCTTCACTCTTATTGCAAAGTCACCAAAGCAAGCATGCTTCCTAAATATACACGTTCTTTTGGTGAGTCTTTTGGTATTATGAATATTCTGGAAAAGCTATGTCTTCATGTGAGATTTTTCTAGGATTTTAAGGATGAGTTAAAACAGCTTTGTCAAAGATAAACCAATGTGAACTAGGTGTGATAGTTTTAGAACAACACATCGTTCCTAACAAACTCTCAACATCGTAGGCTTAATTTAAGTCAATTATTATTTCCTTGAATATAGAGTTGTTAGTTACAATTTTCTGTGTATATATAGCACATGTATGTTGTTCATTAATATATGAAAACAAAGATACGTTCATTCCAAATTCCTTTATGGTATCAGAGCTCTAGTTTTTTTTCTTGTTCTTTTCCATCTCCATGGTTGCTTCCACAAATCAACAACTTCTTGTTGGTGCCACAATACCCAATTCGGGCATTAAATTCCAAACTCATATGATCAACATCAAATTGGATCGTGGCGCCATTTTGATAAACCCAGTCGTATAAGTACCAAAAATAACCGAAAACACTATATAGATAGAGCAAGTGGGATCGAATCCACAGGGAAAGTCATGTTACTAAATTAGCTTTTGAGACTGTTTGAATTGAAATTGTAATCATTTGCTTTTAATTAATAAACTACTATCGATTGCTACTATTGTGTTCTAACACGAAAGAGTTGAATTATAAAGTTTCACTTAAGGAGAATAGGTGTTTGTTCTCTCGTTGTACATATTCTGGCAATTCGGAATGTACGAAATACAATTTTCATGGGAATGAACTAGATTTCACAACTGGTGCTCTTAAGACACCGTATACTGCTAGATTAGTTGTCTTCCTTCCTCATGCGAAGTTAGCACAACTAATGGTATCAATATAAACTGTTTTATACAACACCCACTGTCTAATCAAGTTCATTCATTCAAATGTATGTTCTACAACCAATGTTCTTAAGACAACATATGCGATTCAATTAATTGTCTTCCTCTTTTACTTTAAGTTAGCACAACTAATGATATCACTATACATTGTTTCATTCAACACCCGTTGTTTAACAATTCATTCATTTAGATATATGATGCACAACCCCTTAATTACAAATGAAAACTGAATATAACATAACATTCGTTCATGCCATAATATGCAAACTCAAGAACAAACACCGTAATGTATTTAGCCCAACATAGTCTGGATTTGCACACAAACAGCAATTGACATAAATAAATACATACTAACTACCACAAGTGTGTAAAACACAAAGAGTTGGTTGTCGAATGCTTGATCAATGGTGCTCCTTGTTGTTTTCTCCCACTGGTCGCCTCCAAAAACTGCTCTCTGTGTGTCAAAAACGAACACAAGTCGAACCCCCCACTCAATTGTGGTAACCGTCCTCTTCAAAAACACTGCTTCCGTAGAAACTGGCGCACCAGCGTCGACCCCAGCGTCTAGGACGCTGGCCAGGACGCCGCAACCTTGCATCAGGCGTTCTGAGGACGCTTATCTTCTGAAATCACATATTCTCGGCGTTTGACTCAGCGTCTAGGACGCTGCCTTGGATGCAGGCTACTTCTCAACTCCACAAGCTATCAATTTTCTTCTTTTCTTGTCAATCACCTACAACAACTAATTCACATCAGCAGTACCATCTTTCTTGCATTTAACACACAAAAACACAGCAAGATCACACAAAAACACAAGTGATTAATATCACTGATCAAACCTCCCCAACTTACACCTTGATCGTCCCGAACTAGGCATTAAAACAGAGCCAAAAGGAATAACTAACTTGAATCCTCTAACCTTAAGAGTGTAAAATCCAGGAATGCTAAAAACAGTGATGAAATAAAAACTCAATTGTTACCATCTTTCAATCCATGGTCTTTTCTTTCTCACAATGAATCCTTAAGAATTGATTTTTAGCTCAAGGTTACGAGCTGATTTCACTTTATGCTCATATGCATGCTTTTATTTCACTAAAAAAATTTTTTTCTTTTCTTTTCACCAACACTTGTAATCATGACTTTCTAATAAGTCCATGTAACGGGATTTGGGTCAATCAATCCCAAACCAAGCGGTCTTAGGTGATTAGGCATGATGGTACCCCACAGACTTAATTTCCCGGACTTACTAGGCCACCTGTTAGTTTATTCTTCACTTCTCTTTTTCTTTTTCTTTTTCTTTTTTGTGCTATGCACTACTAACTCTCCCCCTTATTGTTATCAACTCAAAAGACTTCTTGAAGAGATATTAACCAAGATTTGACACGTTAACACACAGCTTTAATTCACACAACCCTTTCAACATCTCAAATTTCCAACATTTAAAGCTACAAAATCCAATTCAATTACCCCATTACTCCCTTATTCTAATACTTGCATAAGATAATCTAGATGTAAGGAGCCAAGGATGATCATGATACTACCACTACACTAACATTCATGCATAATTAAAACAAAACAAACCCACAGATAACTTAAAAGCTAAGAATGCAAATAGAATAACAAAACAGAAATGAAACGAAAGTACCAGTTATCAAGGCATCTTTTGCAGTTCCTCACTATGATGGTGGTCCAAAGATACCACTAAAATATGCTTCGAATCCTTGCTGATCTCTCACTTGTGGTGTAGATGGAGGTTGATGGAATGGTGCCAAAGCAGGGTGACCAAAAGGACTGCCCATACCCCAAGCAATAGTGGCAAAATCTGGAGTCTGGTATCTTTCAAATGGCGTGTAAGGCATGTCTGCTCTGTATTCTGTGTAATGTCGTACTTCATTGTAATATTGTCACCGCTGACTGTACATGTATGCATTAAGAAATGTTCCTGCTCTTACCCCCAAATAAATATCATCCAGCTGCCTTCTTTGTGCTCCTACTTTTTACTACAACCAGTTAAGCTGCCTCTGTTGCTCCTCCATTCTTCTATCCTGATTCTGCCACCTCTCTCTTTGCTCACCTCGCATGCTGACCATCTCTGTACTTAAGTTAGTTAGCATCTGCATGATATTACTCAAGTCACCTGCCTCATGTAACATCCGGCACTAAACCAGGTTAGCAGCTACGACCTAATCAGTATTTAATAGCCAATTACAACCTAATCAACGGTCATTAACAATTAATCAAAGGGATTAACAATGTTCATCAACTCAATTAGAATCAAATTCATCGGTGCGATGAATCGGGAAATCAATTAATCCGATCGATTTACGATATGAGGGATTAATTCAACTAAGTACATAATTAAATTATGATTAATGACACTAATCATAAACTAATACAAGTACTTAACATTAATTATGCAAGACTAAAACAATTCATTAAAACAATGCATCTAAAAGTATTTATGAATTTACAAGAAAAAGGAAATATAAGAATACATTTCTAAATACTTTAATACAAAAAATGGAAAATACATGGATATACCATGTAGTGGCCGGCCCCTAAGGGGTACTACATAGGTGTTGACCTTCATTTTTTATTAATAAAACACCATACACAATCACCATCATCACATTTCACTCTTACACTCCACAAAGATTTACACTCAACCTTCAAATCCATCATCATTCCACCACCTTTTCTTCTCTATAAATAGAGACCTCATCCTCATTCATTTCCACACCTTCAAACACCAAAATATCCCTCTTCTTCTCCTCTCAAATCCGGCCCCAAGGCCTAGTGCAAAACCAAAATTTCAATTTCGATGTTCTTGAAATATTTCAAAGTATTCCTTGTGCAACTCTTTCAAGATGAAGTCTTCTACTCATTTCATTCTCCTAACACATCAAAGTAAGTAGACACTAGCTTATTTCATCTTATATTTAAGTTTATATAAGTCTTGCATAATATATATAATCACCAACAACAACAAGTTTCATAAAAACTCAAGTTTATAAATTTCTAGTTTTGTTTTTAAGTTGTTTTCTTCAAATGTGTTTATGAATATATAAACACATCATAAAATTGTAAATATTATGAAAACAAGTAATATATATGTGTTATATAACTTTTATAAAAGTAGTCTTTGAATAAACAACAAGAATCACTAGTTATTTCAAGTTTTTAAACTACGGATTTTCGGCAGAAAATTTATATCGACTTTGAAAAATCATAACTAATTCATAACTTAACGAAATGAGTTGATTCTTTTTTCAAAACTTAGATCTATGTCTTAACTATAAATCTGGAAGTTTTCATAATTTATTTTTGAGTTTAAGACCTCCAGAAATTATTTGGGAAACCGAAAGTTTGACAGCTCAAAAATGGCCAACATAGGGTTTTCAACAACCTTTTTCCCCAACCTAAACATCTCGAAAAATGGCTGTTCTTAACTTTAAAAATTCTTTGTATATAGTAGTTTAATGTCCAAGAAAACCAAAGCCTAAAACGTTTTGGAGCTTGGTCAAAAACAGCCTCAAAGTAGGCCGAAAAACCTTCGAAAAAGCTGTAAAATTATATATATATATATATATATATATATATATATATATATATATATATATATATATATATATATATATATATATATATATATATATATGTTAGGCACAAAAAGGCCTCAGTCAAATCTGTTCTACATCTGAGGGGGAGATTTATTATCAAACCTGTTGATGCATTTGAAGGTTGAATTTAAGGCCTGTTATATGCCTTATTGAAACCTGAAAATGATTTGCAATATCAGTCTAAAGCTGTTCTATATGTTGCATGTGTTGCAACTAAGACAGTTTGTCCAAGCTGCTCTGTCTGCTGAACAGGCTGGACATAAACTGTCTACGCTGCTCTACACTGTTGAGCAGCTTGGGCAATTTTAAAGTGTGTCTGTTCTTTGTGAACAGAACCTGTTCTTTGTGAACAGGCTAAAAACACTTTATGGTAATATGTTTCCAAGTCATCATGTATTGTTTTTGACTACAAGAATCAGTTTACAAAGTCGAAAGGCAAAGTGGAAACAGAACTGCTCAGCCTGCCCACGCTGTTCTGTAACATGAAGACAAAATTTGAAAAAGGGTGACAGACCTTTTTCTTATATCAAAATAGGCCTTTACAAGGAAGAAATACGCAAAGTTGACATTCCTAAATTAGTTAAAGGCAATGCAACAGTAGACAAAGTAAAAAGACAAAAGTTCTGCACATATGAAGACAAGTCTGCTTTTCAGAAAAGTGCAGAAAAGGTTATGTTGTCTTTTCAACAAGACTTCTCCTTTTTTCATTCCGTCCAATGAAGATGTTTCTCTTAGATCCTCTGAGTGAGTATAAAAGGAAGCTTCTAAGGACAGAAAGAAGTGTGAAGAAAGCTAAGTGCTGAAACCAAGAGTGAACGTGCAAGTGTGTTTTTCGATTTTCATGCATCAAGCCTTCGGTGTAAACACACCAGTCATCTGTGTGTCTAAGCGTTTTTACATAAGTGTTCCTTAAGGTCTTGTAAACCACAAGTGGTGCTCTTAGTGATGGTTTGTCATTGTAGACTAGTTTGAGTATGCTTAGACTAGTGAGCATACTGTTGTACTGTCATCTCAAGCTGAACATTTCCCGCATTCAAGCTTGTTTGGTAATTAACAAATTGGTTGATAATACATAAAAACATTGAAGAAAAGAGTGTGTAGTTTTTAAATTGCTTGTATTCATCACCCCCCTCTACAGCTTATAACTATATACTATTTGGGAACCTCTCGGACCTACAACTGGTATCAGAGTAAACAGTTAGATGGGTGTCTTCTAGATCTCTCGTCTCTCACCAATTTATCCATGGACAACATGCGGCAAATTCTTCTACTATGACAATGGTTCTATGGGACAAACCTCCAAATTTAATCATCAAAACTCTCTGGTGCGAAGTGCAAGAATGAGATGCGCTATTTAGAGAATCTAGACTCTACACTAACACAGATAGTGATGGAGGTCCATATGTGCACAACCTCTGTTACTAACCAGAACTTCAGCGGTTGAAGGAGCTGCCCTGATATCAGGACCTTTGAGAAGCAAAGCTCAATGGTCTGATGAAGAAAGAGATTGGTGGCTCTGGATGCAAAGGCCAGAAAACAACCTGTCATTTCTCTCCCTGATGATGTGTTCCAAGCAGGTTGAGAAAATGAAGACAGCAAAGGAGATGTGGGATACTTTGTGTACCGTTTAGTGATGGACCCCAATCCACTGTACAACAGGATTAAACAAATCTTTTAGGCAGTATGAACTCTTCTTTGCTAAAACAAAGAGACTCTCACGGAAACATACATCAGGTATTACGCTTAGAGTGAATGACTCTCAAAGCTGTTGGATCACCAAGGCAGTCTTACCGGGTGAATATAATTTCTGACATTTACCTGAAGGAGTGAACTACTTTTCACAACATCCAAGGACGCAGGTACACAAGAATATGGATCTGGTCCAATGCTGTATGGATCCTTACTGAATGATGAACAGTCAAGGCAACAAAGAGAAATGCCTTGGAAATGTCCAAAAGAGGTGGCAGAGCCTGTGTGGCGAATGTGAGACAGGCCTTAAATCAGGTGATTGTAGTGTTCATTCAACCTGATCACAGAATGAAAAGGAGGAGGTGTCAACGAATAAGGATGCCTGCTGCAGATATTGCTGAAACAAGATATGAGGCAATGATAGCCATGCTTGTCAAAGGGGTTCAACAGAAAGTTTGAAGAACAATGTACAAGGAAGCTAAGGTCTGAAAAAGAAGGCATTTGACAAAATCCAAAGCTGAGTGATTCAATGTGGCCAAAACTGGTCCACATAGCTGCTGACTTGTGTCAAAGGCTGTGTGGTCGTCATCCAACCCAACAAGAAAAAAAAAACAAAAAATAAAAAACAAGGATGATGCTGATAGGGTTAAGTACCCGTTGCCATGGCCTAGCTGAAGAATTGGAAACTCGTTGTCTTCCAATCGCCAAAAGGGACTTTGGCAGAGCCATGTGATGGAAGGAATCTGATTCATCATCTGAAGAAGAGATATCAATGTCTGATGGCCAACACTGATGTCCCATCAACAAACAGCTTCAACAGATATGGCTGAAGCTGAAGCCCCTTTCAGCAGGCTAGAGACTGGAATCCTACTATGTTATAAGGTACAAAATTTTATGGCTTACAGTTCTGAAGGAAAAAGTAAATGTATTTGAATATATGCTTGTTGTATTTAAAAAGCTGCTGTTGAGAAGCATGATCTCTAACTATCTGAAATCTCTAAGCGCCTCAAACTGATCTTAAAACTAAATCCGTGAAACTGGACAGTTTTTCCTAAGTTTGAAACTGAGCCTTAATGAATGAAAACACATCAACTCTATTTTACTGGAAGAAAAGAGAGAAACAGATATAAAGCGGGCCAAGCTTCAAAGATAGTTGACTCTTGGTGCCATCTGCACAAAAAGTCAGCCATTGTATAAGTCACAGATTCCTGCACAATCCAGCCTATCTTGGAGGGGATCTTTACAACAGCAGCTTCCATTAGTATGAGATAAGTAATCTTGAAGTAATAAGAAGATTATCCAGCTCTTGGTGTACGTCCAATACATTCATATCAAAATGTGAAAATGGTCAACTAATCTCAACAAACAGGTTTGTCCAGGGGCCTCTCAAATACTCACGAGCTTGTGTGAACTCACAGCTCAACAGCTGATATTGGAGTTTTGTTCTCCAAGGCAGCCTCTACGTGCTCTGCTAGTCCGCACAAAATCAACAGAAAGGCCAACCTGTTTCCAACACGTGTAGTGTTGTGGATGCTAAAAACACCTGGTGACCCAACAGGTTCTAGTCACAGCTGAGGTCCCAAGCAGGTTGAATCCCCCTTTTTGCTGCTAACCCTTTGAACATCCGTTATCACACGGTCACGCCGCCGTTTCCACAAGGTTAAGTCTCCTGTTGCACACCACTGCTGGTGCTTTCAAATACTTTTCAAATCCTCGTGGTACAATTGGTTTTAAAAAATGAAAATAAGGTTTTCAAACCAGACCAGGGAGTATGCTGATAGGCAGCATAATCTCAATCCAGTAGGGGCCCAAGCAAAGCCATGCTCAACTGATACAACTGAATAAGTTGTTCCCCAAACATGTGGAAGCTCAAAAGCTAATCAAGCTCCTGTCTTTGACATCAGGCCGCCCAAAAAAGAGGAAAAGAAGAGACAGTCCAAGCTGGGGCGAGTAACGCGCCACACAAGCTGTGGAGGCAAACAAAGAAAGCGACCTGCTGAAAAGAAGCACACAAATAGCTCGAATTTGTTTCTGAAGGATCTTCTGCAAAAATACTAAAAAGAGAAAAATGTTACAAATGTGGGAAGAAGAACATCGGCCAAGGAACTGGCCTGAAGCGGAGGACATGAGGCCTGTTAACTCTGTTGTTGCTCTCATCAAACCAGCTGTCACAAAGCAGTGTGGGAATGGCACAGGTACGGAGATGGAGAAGGCAAGCTGATACCATTCAATAGGGCAGCGGAGGGGGGAGAGTGCACAGCCAGCAACAAAGGGGGAGGAAGGAGGAGAACGCAGCGCGGGGAGGAGGGGCCCCGAAAAAGGACGAAGAAGGCACGCGGAGCAGGCGGCAGAAAAACAACCGGACCAGGGGGGGGACGGGGACCGGGGCGGCGGCAGGGCACAGACAGGGGTGGAAAGAAGGGCGGAGGAACGCAGGCCCGGAAAAGGCCAAAGGCACAGGGGGGGACAGGGACAGGATCCCAGCGAGGGAGAGGGAACTCTGAAGCGGGGGCTGCAGGGGCAAAAAAGAGGACGAGGGGGGGGGGCGAAAACAGAACCCCGGGGAGCGAGCCAACGATGGGAGGGCGGGCGAACAAGGGGAACGTGGAGGAGCCACCCGGGGTGACAGATGGGAGGCGCCCAAGGCAAAAGGGGGCGAGGGGCCTGCACAAAACAGTGATATGTGGGGATAAGGCATGCGGTGGCCCCGAAGCCCACCAACTGCCACCTGTGTTTTCTCACAGAACAAATGCTGATCGAAACGGGCTATGGCAGCAGAGAAGTCACTCTGAACTTCCAAGAACATCCAACAACCTCTGTAAGAATGAGGTTTGGTGACAGGTTGGCCTTCTAGGACGTTGGCTAAGGAATAGATGAATGCCACTTGGAGGAAGGCAAGCAGAGAAAACATCTTTTAAATCCACATATTGCTCGATCTAATGATACTCACTCTTCTTAATCCATAGGGACTTGTGTTGGAACCTGTTAATGAAATGTCCCAAGTCCGAGGAGGAGAAGATACACTCTTGTATGGGTTGAAAGAGTTCTCCAGGGTACACATGGTGTCTTTACTAAAGAAGCAAAAGGAGAGGCTGCTAGAGAGATTATTTGGATTTTTGGTCAAAAAAGATGGAAATGCTAACGCTGCCGCAAGTTAAAGCATCTTAGAAGTGATCATGTTACTAGAATTCAGAAACATACTCTTGAAGACTTTGTGAAGAAGAAAGGTAGTACTCAAACTTTCATTTCCAAGCTGTAAGAACTCCTCAACAAAATGAGTGCTGAAAGGAGAAACCGAACTCTCATTGAAGCGGCCAGAACCACGTTGTGACACAGGTGTACCTTTCATATTTTGGGCTAAGACTGTTACAACTGCCGTTGCTCCCCAAACAGATCCGTAGTGGTGAAAAGGTTCAACAAGACTCCCTATGAGCTGCTCAAAGGAAAAGCCAAATGTCAGTTATTCCATGTGTTTGGATTCCCTGTTTCATTCTGAATCAAAGGGACCAGGCTGGTCCGAAAGGAGTGAACCTAGAGCTGATGAATGGTGGTGTGGTTGGCGTACTCATGCTATCTCCAAAGCCCTAAGCAATTAAATACAACAACAAAAGAAAGGTGATAGATGAATCTAGCAATGTCCACCTTTGAATAGTCCAAGAATCCTCCACCAAAGCTGTTCCTATCAGTTTCAAAGGAGAACTTATCTTTTGATGATGCGATGTCTCAATAAATTGAAGAGACTCAAAACTGCCACTACACCGTAGTGTGGACCTGTTAATCATGATGGACATGATGATGATTATGTCATAACACCCTGTGTGAATAAATGTACGACTTATGCAACTGC
>JAANYP010002176.1:0-39374 GCA_020465985.1 Centrapalus pauciflorus | reverse complement strand
CAAGATCAGAAAACACCTGTGGTGCTTGTGATCTATCACTGACATTAATACCAGAAGTAGAAACCTCTGGGCCCCTCTGTTCTTGGTTCTGGGGACTTCCAGCTTGTGTTTGCACACTTGCTGTTGCCATGGGCGTGGACTTAGCTATGTTGGCACTTTCCTGTGCCTCTTGTGCAGAGACATCAGTAGTCCCAGCCACAGAACCCATATGAACCATCTCTGAAGAGATGTTCACCTCCTGAGTGAGGATGGGAGTTTCCTCTAGTGGTTCCCTTTGGATATGCTGTGCATGAGTATCCTCCTGCACAGGGATATATGGCTCTTGCTGATGGGAGGAGGAGGAAGGAGCTCCTGGTCCCCTTTTTCTTTTGTATATATTTCTGAGTGGGCGTGTTGGCTGTACAAAAGGATCAGTGGGAGTTTGTGTATCATGAGGAGTGGGTTGGGGTCTTGGGGGTGTAGCAGTGATGTTAGGCTGAGCCTGCTCAAGACCCTCTCCTCTGTTTCCTGAAATGATGTTCATCATTGCAGAGGGCAATGGAACATCTACACTGACAAAATTGGCACTTGGCTTTATCAGCCTTTTGATAGAAGATAGTGAGTGCCTATGGGAAATATGTATCCTCTTATGTAAATGAGAAGTAGTGCAGGTGTGTGCAATGATTTCTGCCAAAAATCTTGGATACATTAAAAACTTCCCATTCTTTAGGGAATGATGCCTTAACATCCCCTGAAAAATCATGTTTGAAAAATTGAACCGTTGGCCTGTTGAAAAGCACACTAAGGCAGTGGCAATGTTAGAAGAAAATTCTGACCAACCAGTTCTTTTGGGGCTCATACACTGCTGAATAATATGTACAAGAAATTTCCATTTAGGAGAAAAATAGAAAGTAAAAGAATCAGCAGGGCCCCTATAACCAATGTTTTGAAGACCAAAATGTAAAGCTTGAAGGGATAGGTCTGTTATACCTGAGGCATCTTGAAGATGCAAATGGTGCCGAATGGATTGCTCAGTGATGGTGATGGGAGTGCCATCAATTTTGGATAGAAGGGTAGGCACTCCATTGATGGTTTTAACAGATGCATGGTTCCAAAACTGTTCTATATGGGAGATGTATATAGTGGGGTTTATGGTTAGGGCATAATGAATATGGGAGTGCCTGAGGAAATCCATCATGGTATGGAACGGTTGGAGTTCATCATGTTTCAGAGTGTTTGGGAGGCAGTTGTGTTCTTTTACGAACTCCATGGATGAACAAACGATGATTTTAGGGTTTGAAAGAAGAATGTGTGATTCGTTCAGAGAGAAAGCAAGAGGCCGTGGAAGAAGAATATGTAACTGGTAGTTACAACTGAACGAAACCGGGACCTTTAAAGGTTTCGAAAAGGTTGGGTCCCGCGCACACATTTGAAAAATTACTCAAATACCCTGCACACTTTGACAGATCAAGTGAAAATAACTAGCAGTCCGAGAAAATGAACTAGCAGCATGAGAAAATACTCATGCTGTTAGTGTAAAATTGTGCAACTTTTCAATGAAACAGTGTCTCCCCCTTAAATTAGCATACTGAGTCGATAATAATGAAAACCAATTAATCCATGTTTACCATACCAATATTTGATATTAGGAAAGTGAACCTTCCCACATCAAAAGGTTTTGTAAATAGATCAGCTAGCTGATCATCTGTATGTATTTTGGTAACTTGGATTAATTTCTTTTCATTACAATCTCTGATTAAGTGAAACCTGATTTCTATATGCTTGGTTTTTGGGAATTTCACTGGGTTTTGCACAATGCTAATTGCACTTGAATTGTCAATATATATAGGAGTGGATAAGAAATTCATACCATAGTCTCTTAGCTGATTTTGAATCCACATTACCTGGGAGCAGCAGCTTGCAGCTGCTACGTATTCTGCTTCAGTGGATGATGTGGAGACAGTTGTTTGCTTTTTTGCATTGCCAAGAGACCAGTCTTGCTCCTAAGTATTGACATCCACCAGTTGTGGATTTTCTGTCAATGTTGCATCCACCATAGTCACTGTCAGAATAAGCAGTTAGTTCAAAAGGAGAGTCTTAAGGATACCATAGACCTAAATGTGGTTGGCCTTTAAGATATCTAAAGATTCTCTTAACAGCAACCAAGTGAGAATCCTTTGGAGAGCATTGAAACCTAGCACACACACAGACAGCAAACATAATATCAGGTCTTGAAGATGTTAGATACATGAGAGATCCTATAAGGGATCTGTATAGATGAATATCCACATCTATGCCATCTTTGTCTGTATGGAGCTGCTTATGAGGATCCATTGGAGTGCTTGCCACCTTTGTGTCTTGATAGCCAAACTTTTCCAATATGTCTTTGACATACTTTGATTGACGTATGAATAGACCAGTAGGCTTCTGTTTAACCTGCAGCCCTAGAAAGAATGTGAGTTCTCCCATTGAACTCATTTGAAACTTTTTGTGCATTAGGGCCTCAAAATCTTTGCACAACCTATCATTAGTTGAGCCAAAGATGATGTCATCAACATAGATTTGGACAAGAAGAATCTCAGCTTTGATGGATTTAGTGAAAAGTGTTTTGTCCAGAGTGCCTCTCTTGAATCCATTCTGTAGAAGATATGATGACAGTGTGTCATACTATGCTCTGGGGGCTTGGTGAAGACCATAGAGAGCTTTGTCTAGCTTGTACACCCTGTCTGGATACTTGTAGTCTTCAAAACCAGGAGGCTGACACACATACACTTCCTCTTCAATTGTCCCATACAGGAAAGCAGACTTAACATCCATTTGATACACTTTAAATCCTTTGAAACTTGCATATGCTAGAAACAGTCTGATGGCTTCAATTCTTGCTACTAGAGCAAAGACATCATCATAATCTATTCCTTCTTCTTGAGTGTACCCTTGTGCTACTAGTCTTGCTTTGTTCTTGATGACTATCCCTCTCTCATCCTTCTTGTTTCTGAACACCCATCTTGTACCTATTGCTCTCTTACCTTTAGGAAGATCCACCAGAGTCCATACATTCTGAATTTTGAACTGTAAAAGCTCTTCTTGCATAGCTCCAATCCAGGATGAATCTTTTAATGCTTCTGATGCCTTTTTAGGTTCCAATTGAGACATGAAACAGGCATGTTCAAAAGCAGCTAGACTGAATTCAGGAACTGCTAGGTCAGCAGCAGCAGTCTCATTTTGAACCATTTTCCTTGTTTGAACAGGAGTGCTTGGATCACCCAGTATTTGATTGAGAGGGTGATACTTGTGAACTCTTAGTGTGGGCTCTCTCTCTGTTTGAAAAGAAGTTCCAAGGTTGGTATCATCTCCATCAGAACCAGTGAATGGTTCAGCTTGACTTGAATCTGGGACTGTTTCCTGTTGTGTTGGAGCTGTTCTTTCAGAACTTTGGAGTGGCACTTCAGTGTCTGGATTTGTATCATTCAGGACCCCTGGAGGATCACAAGACAGAAGTGGTAGAGTGGTGAAATCATCCCAACTTGTTGAATCTGCAGCAGTCTGAGACTTTGTGCCAATAGCATGAGAAATTGTATTGGCAGCATGAGAATTCGTGTTAGCAGCTTCAACCCTGTATGCATCAGCTTCTGCAGTATACTCAACAAAGCTCAGAGAATTTGTTAGTGAATCTAAATCAAACAACCAATCAGGACCAGTGCTTTTGATATTAGCAGTATTTTCATTAAACTCAACATTGGCACTTTCTTCAATTGTTTTAGACACACTGTTGTATACTCTATAGGCTTTGCTTTGAGTTGAGTATCCTACAAAGAATCCTTCTTCAGCCTTACTCTCAAACTTCCCTAAGTGAGTCTTAGTGTGAAGGATAGTACATGGGCATCCAAAGGGCTTGAAGAAAGCTATTAGGGGACTTCTGTTATGGAATAACTCATAGGGAGTTTTCCCTTGTGATTGAACTACTTGAACCCTATTTAGAACATAACAGGCTGTATTAACAGCTTCTGCCCAGAAAGTCATTGGCAGATTTGAATCAGCTAGCATTGTTCTAGCAGCCTCAATTAATGTTCTATTCTTTCTTTCTGCTACACCATTTTGTTGTGGTGTTCTTGGTGCACTATATTGTCTAGCAATGCCTTTGGACTCACAGAAACGGTTTAGAATTTGATTTTTAAATTCAGTTCCATTGTCTGATCTTATCACCTTAACTTTGGAATTGGATGGGTTTTCTATCTTAAGGATAAAAGACTTAACTAGCTCAGCAGTTTCATCTTTGGACCTAAGAAAGTAAACCCAAGTAAATCTGGTGAAATCATCAACAATGACTAAACAGTATGCCCTTTTATTCAAACTCAAAACAGATGTTGGACCAAATAGATCCATATGTAACAACTGAAGAACAGATGAGATTGAATTTACTTCTTTGGCCTTATGAGAAGTTTTGTGTTGCTTACCTTTAAGACATGCTACACAATGATCATCACAAATGAACTCCTTTTGTGGTAATCCTCTTACCAGATTCTTTTTAACTAAAGCATTCATGGACTTGAAGTTCATGTGACACATCCTTCTATGCCAAAGAGCAGACTCATTTGATGATGCTTTGGATATTAAACAGCTTAAAGTATTTGATTTAGTCAAGAGAGCTGTGTCCAGGCAGTAAACATTGTCCTTTCTTGGTGTTCTAAGTAAAACATGATTTTCAGGAATTTTGAAATCCTTTGAAAGAACAATGCACTCAGAATCTGTGAACAGAACAATGTTTTGTTTGTCAAAGATTTGAGAGACACTCAATAAATTGTACTTAAGCTGTTCAACATACAGAACATCATGGAATGTCATGTTGCCTGCATTAACAGTACCTTTACCTGTAACCTTACCTCCTTTTGAGTTGCCTCCAAATGCAACAAAACCTCCATCAAAACCTTTGAAATTTGACAAGCATTCAGAATTGCCTGTCATGTGCCTAGAGCATCCACTGTCCAGATGCCATCTTGTTCTATGAGGAGACCTGTGGTTGCCCTGCACAAATAACAGCTTAGTTAGTAGTGGAGTAAACCCAAACCAAATTGGTTTTGGGTTGGCCTTGTACATTGACATAACTAAAAACTGTTTTTGACTTCTTATATTTGGTGAGATCTACTGATGGAGTCTTTGGAGAGTATTTAGTGATAATATGAGGTATCCAACTATTTTGATCATCTTTTCTTCTGACAGTCTCAGATGATTCACTAGCAGCTCCAGTTTGATGCCCAACAGCTTGAGCTGTGTTTGTAGTGCTAACAGTTTCAGTTTTTGCACTAACAGCATCAGATTTTGACTTAGCAGTCTGATCTTTTGCATTAGCAGTTTGAGCAACAGATTTGTCCTTGACACACCACATTTGTTTAAAACTTGATTTAGGCTTTGCCAAAACTTGTTTTTGATGTGTGGACTGTTTTTTATTAACTTTTGAGAATCTGTGATCAACTGTTTTCTTTGGAGCTGCTGTGGAAGGTTTCAACTTTGTGATCAACTGTTTTCTTTGGAGCTGCTGTGGAAGGTTTCACTTTTGAGTGCTTTGCCTGATTAGGATTTGATTTTGTGTGATGCACAGTCTGTTTTGCAACAGCTGGTTTGTAAAAACAATCCTTGGCTAAGTGATTCTTCCTTCCACAGTGAAAGCATCTTTTGACAGTTTGAATTGGAACACCAGACTTTTCTGTCAATTTCTGGTTCTTGTTTCTCTGGTTTCCTCTTACCTGCTGTTGTTTAGGAAACTTTTGAACACCATGCTTTTGGCATGTGCAGATAGAAACAGTTTTACCTCTTTTAGTTCCTTTTGATGAAGATGCAGTGTTACAGTTAGAATGTACAGAAACTTGTGGAGTAGCATTGCATACACTCATCTTCTCTTTTCCTTTCTTACTGGGAACTTGGACTTCTATGGGTGCACTCTTTGTGTCACAGTCTCTATTTTGACTCTTATCTTCTTTTAATTCAGGACTGTTATCAAGGATAGGATCTACAATAGTCATAGACTCATCTAGTGGTTCATTGACAAGTCTATCAGCAACCTCACTCATTGGATGAATGTACTTGTTATTATATGGAGGTGGAGTAGCTCTGTATCCTATTCCTTCTTTGGGATTGACCTGAGATTTCACTCTATCTTTGAATTGAACTTCCATTAGGTGTTCTAGCTTTTGATTTGCCAACTTGAAGTTACCTAGATCTATGTTAACAGATTCTAGTTTCTTATTAGCCTCTAACACCTTCTGTTCAGTCTCTTCTACCTTTTTATTCAGAGATTCTATTTTCTTATTGAGTTCCTTTTTCTCCCATTCATGATAGGTTCTATCATACCCCATTTGAATCTCATTATCCTTATAATCATTGATCTGTTTTTCCAGATCTTCTATGGCTTGCATATATTCATATCTCCTTTCTTCCATCTTAGCTAGAGTTTTGCACATGCTCTCATTATGATCTCTGTACTTTTTAACCATATTTTTGCATGATTGAGAGCAGAGTTTAGAATTTACCTCAGATGGTAGTTCAGTGGAGGAGACATTTGATGTTTCTGCCATAAGTGCTTGATTTTGAAATTCTTCCTCTGTCTGATCACTCCAGTCAAACACATTGTCTTCTTGAGAGACAAGTGCTGTTGATGAGGACGCTTGGATGGGCTGTGAAGTCCTTGATGGCTGTTGACCTTGAGATCTACATTCTCTGGCAAAGTGACCAAGCTTATGGCATTTATAGCATTCCACTTTTGATTTATCAAAAGATGGTTTGCCTTCTGTCTTGGCTTGAAAGTTGGCCCTACCAGTTCTTTTCAGAAATCTTTTGGCTCTCATGGTCAGCATTGCATGTTGCCACTTTAAATCCATCTCTTCAAGATCATCTGGATGAATTTGTTCCAAGTCTTCAACATTTAGAGCAAATAATCCATCATTGGCAACAAAAGCCTCATAGTGAGTTTCAGCAGAATTGCCATCACCACCTGAAAAAGAATCACAGTTATTAGATTTTTCAGAAGACAGAAGAGCAGTGTTGTGATTATAAGAAAAGGATTTCTTTTTAGCATCAATCTCAGTCTCAAACACTCTTAAACTGTTATACAGAGCATCCAATTCTATCTCATCAAGAGTGTCTTTTGTTCTCCACTGTGCAGCATAGACTGTCCATTCTTCTCCAAGAGATCTGAGAAACTTTCTGTTGACTTCATCTTGATCCAGATTGACCTTTGCACTTTCCAGTTCACTTATCAGTTTGTTGAACCTGTCAAAGATTTGAGTGAGGTTTTCATTCTTGCCACCAGAAAAGTTTTCATACTGCTGTTTCAAGAGGTCCTTTTGATTTCTCTTGGTACTGACATTACCAGCAAACCTCTTCTCTAAGGCATTTCAAAGAGAGTGAGCAGTATAAAACTTTTTGAACTGATGTTGATAAGCATTAGGAATGGCTATTTGTAATAGTGTAAGTGCTTTCACTTCATTCATTCTAGCCTTCCTTTCAAGTTCAGTTTTTGGAGGAGTTTTGACTGGTTTCCCCTCAGCATCAAGTTCTGGATCAACTACAGAAGGAAATTCAACAGCTTCCCATATGGCATAATCAATGAATTGAATATGCTGTTGAATCCTGAGTTTCCACATCTCAAACTCAGTGGGCTTGAGCATAGGCACTTTGAGTCCTTGCCCAGATCCACTTCTGCTATTTTCAAATTCCATTGTAAAAGATTAAAAATTTAAAAGACAGTTTTTGACTTTGAAAAACAAAGAGTAACCTGGTTTGAAAAACCTGATTTGAACAACCTGGTTTGACAAACCTGTCTCTGATACCACTTGTCAGGATCTAAAACTGAATAACCAAGATTAACTGATTTGAAATTTATCAGAGTATAAATCAATAATCTTGCTTTGAATCAAAGTTTAATTAAGAAGTTTGCGGAATAACACTTAATTATTTTGACAAAAACTTTCAGAACTAATGAAGCATAAAACATAAGAAGTAATCAAGACTGTTTGTATTGCTGAATTCAATGATTACAATCACCTCTAATCTGTTTGATTAGACGAAGAACACAGACTGTTCTTAGGGTTTTACAACCTTAGAGGCTTATGAAAACTTAATCAACAAAGCAATTACAGACTCAAAAAATATGCATAAAACTTCTATGAACTTCTATACAATAGAAAAACTATTCTGTCTATTTATATTGCTTTTTGGACTTGTTTCCTTGAAGGACTATGACTTCTCTGATAGTAGATATGCTGGAATCTTCGTGTAGATATCTTTCCTGAAAATCAGCACTTTCTGTTTATGAAACTGTTGAGCAGCTTGAATCTCTTGACAGCATGAACTGAGCAGCTTGAGTTGTTTTGCTCTGGCAGCTTGAACTTTTACACTGGCAGCTCGAGTTTCTTCAACTAGCAGCATGAACTTTGTATTTACATGAGAAATCTACTAACAGTCTGAGAAGTCTAACTAACAGCTTGAATGTACTTAAACTATTTCCCAACACATTTTGCAGGTGCAAGAATAAGAGAACTACCTATATAAGCATGAAGATTAGCCGCTTCAAGAAGTTTGGGACTTAGCTTTGATATGCTTATTGAAGGATAGGACACATGCTAGTAAAAATAGTGTCAAGTAAGAACTTGCATATGTGAACTGTTGCGTATATTATTTTCATGTATTCAAAATGAATAGAAAGGGTTCAATCCTTATGTGACACCCTGGTATTCGAATATTTGAATTTGTAATATACTAATATGAAATTCAATTGTCACGATATTTCATTTATGCATCAGTTTGTTTGTTATGATTTTAATTTAAGTTAATCAAGATTACACTTAAATGGGGGAGGTTTGTTGGTGATTTATCACCAATATTATTTAAGTGTAATGGGATGAACTTGTTTGACCAAAATAATCTTATTACATTATGAACAAGTTGGGTTGGTGCGGAGTGCACACTTATTCAATATTGTTTAAGATTAATTACCGGGGGTTCGGGGGCAGCGCCCCTGATAGCGGGGTTCCAGGGGCGGCAACCCCTGGCGACGGGGTCCAAGGGGCAGAGCCCCTAGCTGGGATTTCGATTGTTGCTTTAAGAAATTTGATGCGCAATTCATATGAATTCGAAATTGGACCCAAAATTCGGATGATCCGAATTGGACCCGCAATTCTGTTGAATCCGAAATTCGGTTGAATTTGGCGGTTAAAATGGGGGTTGGTCATTTTTGGCGGTTCCCGCCAAATTAATTACCCGTTTTTTGGTCATTTTAGAGGGTACAAGAAATCAGAAACATTTTCGATATTCTCTGTTCGTTTTCTCTGAGTTTTATCCGATTGGGATTTCGATTGTACCATCAAAATACTTCAATCTGAAAGTGTATCACGACTCTCAGATTATCCAAGCATTTTTGCAATCCGTATTTTCTACAGATCATTGAAGACCACCTCCAGGACTAAAAAAAGTCATAAGTTGGTACTAGCAATTCTCTTCATTCTAATGAGTGTTACACAATTCTTAATTAGATCGATATAACTTCTCATCTAAATTTTGTAACTTAAATAGATAGGACCGTCTCGTAGCTTTTCGGGACTTTGTGAAATATCGAAAAAATGCCCTTTATATTAATATTTTTCCAAAAGACACAATGACAATAACTAGTGCTTATAATCCAAATAGGATTAAAACCAAATACCCGAACCGAACCCAGTCCCGAATAGCAACGATTGTAAAGTAATGGTCCAGTTTTCGGGTTTAGATTTTAGCCAAATTCGGTTTCGGTCCTAACCGGGTTCGGTCCGATAACCCCGTAACCTTCAAAATGGAGTAAGTTTTTGAGTTTTTTACACCAAATACCCGAACCGAACAGACACCAAACCAGTACCGGTCCCGAATTGCACCGATTGTAAAGTAATGGTCCGGTCCTCGGGTTTAGATTTTAGCAAAATTCGTTTTCGATCGGGGTTTGGTCCCGATAACACCCCTAGATTACAACCATGCTTTTTATAAGGCTTATAATAAAAAAAACAACATGTTTTCACGGTTTTTATGTTTTCGTCCCTGCATGTTTTTTATTTTTCAGAAACGTTCTCAAGTTATTTTTTTCTGATTATGTGAAATTTGAATATTAGAGACCGATTTACTTAGTGAACCAGGTTTTTAAAAACGGAAAAATCGGGTTCTAATAGTCAAATTTCACTAAACAAAAAAAAATAACCTTGAGAACTTTATGGGAGAAAAATAACACGGAGTGATGAAAACGCAAAAATCTTGAAACCGTGTTAGTTATTTTTTATAAGACTAAATTACACGAATTGTAACACCCGCTAATTTCGATGTAATTAATCAATTTTGAGTTATTTAATGTAATTATTAATTTGAAGTAGATAGGATATAAAATTCATTATTAATGTTTTAGTTAAAGAATTATGAAATAATAATTATTGGTATTATTATTATAATATATATATATATATATATATATATATATATATATATATATATATATATATATATATATATATATATAAAAGCAAGTCACGTGAGATTAAAAAATAATAATAATAATAATAATGATAAATAAATAGATAACCTATGCATGCATGAAAGTATTAGACCATCATCATCATCATCATCATCATCATCAACCAATTTCTGCATAAACTTTATATATATGTCTAAAACCCTAGCAAAATTTTCATCTCAAAAACCCACACACAAACACACACACATTTCTGAAATATATTGAAGAAATTGGGGTTGAATTCAAGGATTGAGCAACAAGTTTATCATCACAATCATCATCATTCTTGAAACCTTGAGGTAATGCCTATGAACCCAAATAAATTCAAATTCCCGTATGAAGTTTTGGTTTATGTTAGAATACATATATATGAGTTTAAATATTGTTTACAAATCTGAAAATGGGTAACCAAATAATGTTTATAATCATCACCTTCATCATTTTGGTTTAAAAGCTTCAATGATCAACTATGGAGGTTGTAGTGGGTATTCCTTTTGAATCCAAAATAAACAAAAGTATATTGGAAATAATGAGTGTGAGTGGGGTGGGTTTTGGCCGGAGATGATTGGCGCGGACGTCGGCGGCAGTGGCGGACGTCGACGGCGGTGGCGGCCATTGGCGGCTGCTTTGTCTGCCTTCTCTCTGTTCCCCCTTTTCTATTGGTTTCCAACGAGAGAGTGATGGGAGAGTAAGTGGTTCGGTGTGTTGGGTGGTGGTCTGGCCGGCGGTCGGACGGCGGCGGCGGCAGCGCCAGGCGGCCCTTGCTTCCAGTTTTCGTGTTTGCATCTATAGAGGGAGAGATGGAGGGTAGTAGTTTGGTGTAGAGTGGTGCTAGGTGGAGGTCGAACCGGTGCCGGAGTTAGGCCGGCGGTCGGCGGCGGCAGAAGGCTGCTGCCTTCTTCTTCTCCTTCTTTTCTTCTCTGGATGTAGCACCGAGAATGGGAAAGGAAATTCCATAGGTTCTTTTTTATTTTATTTATTTATTTTAATTAGGTTAAAATAATTTGGGTTGGACCTATTCTTTTAATTCATTAGTTGGGCCTTTCATTAATTGGGTTAATATTTATATTCTTGGGCTGGATATTATTTTTAGATTGGGCTACTTGATATTATTAGTATTAATTTAGGTTAATAAAATTGAATAAGGTTTAAAAGATTGGTTTTTTTGGATTTGCTTTTAATTTGTAATATGCAAATGATAGATTGGGTTGGGTTTCTTGTATTATTTTGGTCCAATATAATTGTTGGGCTGAACTTTTATTTGTAAGTTTAAATTTCTAAGATGGACATTGGACATAAATAAATTTAACTAGTTAAATTGGGCTGAACACTTAATTAACATGGACTAAGTATTTGATCAAATTAAGTGATCCAATAATTTAAATATGTTGTGTTCATTCGGTTGGGTTATTATATGCACATAAATAAATTGGTTATATTTAAAAGAGAATTGTATTTAATGACTCAATTAATTAATTTAATAGATTTAAGAATTTTTGTTTGGGTTGAACTTTTCGCTAAATTGAAAATAGAATCTAAGTAGATAAAAATAAATATTCTATCAGTAAAATAATTTAGTAGTTCAAATTAAATTGATGAATTATCCATGCAACCTCAACTTATAATTTTATAAATTTTTGAAGGACTAACAAAAGTTAAATTATAACTTTAATATAATAAATAACGGACTTAGCAATTATAGCGTTGCAGATATTGATAAATAGACAATATATTCTTTTATATCAGGACTCTAGTGATTTAATTGGGAAGTGTGGCTCTCGGTAGTGCTTTCAGTTGATATAGAGTTGTCGGTTGGCGAGTACGGATTTGCAAGCACTGTGAGTAATTGATTTAATTTCATGAATGATCATTTATAATGTGTTTGTACTGGTTATCAGTTTCATTTCTTTTACCATGCTTATCCATTGCACTGCCATGTTGCCTTTGATATATGTTATTCATTTCATTACCCTGAGTTGTGACACGATAACCCTTATTCCCCGGTATGCATACTGTGTATTTATGTGGTGATTGCATGCCTGTGTGGCTGCATGTTATTTTTATACGCTGTAAGTCGGGAGTGCCGCAAGATGTGTTACTGTGTATGCATTGCTGGGAAGGTCGGATGCTACACAGACTACCTATTCGTGGACGCACTGCTGGGAAGGCCGGGTGCTACACATGTTGAATTTGTGCCGATACTTGTATCATTCATGTTATTCTTGTTTATTTGTGCTATTAAATCTGTTACTCGCTAGGCGACGGCTTTCCCCGTTGTGGGGGCAATTTTTCAGGTTTAGCTGATAAGGGGAAAGCACCTGCTTCAGGGTCAAGGGTTTGAGAGCTCGTGGTATCAGATTGACTTCCGCACTATTCTGTTATTATTGCTAAAATTGTAATTGGGATGGGTAGATCCCTAGACTTTCAATTTGGTTGTAATAACTAGATTATTTATTTTAGCGTACTCTGAATGTTATGGTTTAGTTTATTTTGCACTGAATTTGAGGTTTGAACTTAGATAAATTTTGTTATATAGGATTTTGAGGTCTATGTTGCAGAATTATAGTAAAAGCGCCGCGTTATTAGATGGGGCGTTTCAATATCAGAGTCAGGTTTGGTTTAAGTGAATTAAGTACCTTTTTGGTACTTAGTCTTAAACCGTAGGATGTATGATCACTATTAGTTTAAGTTGTGATTTTACGAGTTCAACTCTACCTTGATGGCCTAGAAAATTGGGAACGGTTAAGATAGGACTTAAACTGTAACTTTCATAAATATACAACATGCACCCTTATGAGCAAACCGTAGATTAATCAAGTATGTAGACATAACGAATTCTTAATTTAACTCAAAATTTAATTTTCAGCACCATGGCTGATGACAAGAGCCAAAGTCATCCACGCGATGATCAAGTTATCGTAGAGTCAGAGGATATAGAGCATTCTGACGGGGAGCGCGAGGATGAGGATGATTTAAATGATGATATTGGACCCGAGGGAGAGCCGTTGATCCCTCGTGAGACCTGGATGATGAAGTACATGACCCGTTATGTACGAGATGTTATGGATGAGAGTCGCGCGGAGGTGCAACAGAGTTTTCAGGAGATTCGTGATTTGATTGCTTCATCCCGATCTGATGCGGGAAATCCTTTGGTATCTGCTCCTGCTGGCGGAGGTAATACTGTGGGGACCGAGACTGGCGGACGACGATCTGATCGTGCTTCGTTCAAGGCCTTTAAGGGGTCTGGGGCGAAAGAGTTTGATGGAACCATGGAGCCTGTGAAGGCTCTGGAGTGGCTCGAGTGTTCAGAGAGGGCATTTCGCCTGAGTCACTGTTTAGAGACTGATATGGTAGAGTATGCCGCGAGGATGCTAGTGGGCCCAGCGTTGACTTGGTGGAAAAATACTTCGAGGGCTATTGGTTCCGATCTGGTGAGGGCGATGACTTGGGCTCAGTTCAGGCAGAGATTCCAGGATCAGTACTGTCCAGCTGACTTGACGAGGGAGATTGAGAGGCAGTTTCTAGCTTTACGACAAGGGTTTGACAGTTCAGGAGTATGAGGCTGCGTTTAGGGAGAAATCCTAGTTTGTGACCAGATATGCGATGGATCAGGAGACGAGAGTAGACATGTTTGTGACGGGGCTTCGATCTGATATGAAAGAGTTTGTGGAGATGCAGAGCTACAAGACTCTTGAGGAGGCAGCTATGAGTGCGCGAAAGCGCGAGCGGACATTGTTGGGTCCTACTTCTACTTCTTCTTTGATGCCACCTCCCAAGAGGTCTCGATCTGAGGGTTCATTCCAGAGATTTCAGCCTAGATCATCGGGTTCATCAGCTGGGGCTTCTAGGGGATTTTCTTTTGGGTCATCTGCGCTGAGGAGATTTTCTCCTCAGGGTTCTGGTAAGTTATATCAGGCTACATCTGGATCGCAGGGTTCATCTTTTTCTCGACCGCAGCAGCAGCAGCAGAGATCGCAGTCCCAGGCACCGCGAGATTGTCGGTGATGTGGCAGCAGACATGGGGGGACTTGTAGCGGGGTATCTACAGGGTGTCGAGCATGTGGCGATTCACGGCATGTTCGGGCTAACTGCCCGAAGTTTCCACCTACTTGTTATGATGGCGGGGGATCTGGACACATGGCGAGGGATTGCACTCGTAGGGGGCAGAGACAGAGTATGAGTGGTGGTACTGCATCAGCGAGCCGCCCAGCTACCAGACAGACTCAGACTAAGAGAGACGACACTGTTAGAGTTCCAGCTCGTGCTTTTCTATTCACGGCAGAAGAGGCCCGCGAGACACCTGACGTGGTTACTGATATCTTTTTACTTAACACCTTACCTGCTCGTGTGTTATTTGACTCTAGTGTGAACCGTTCTTTTATATCTGTTGCATTTGCACATCATCTGAGTGTTTCACCTTCTGTGCTACCTGTTCCCATATCTGTTGAGACCGCGAATGGGTCAGTTGTGATGATTTTTGATATTTATTTGGGTTGCATGCTTAGTCTTGAGGATCGTACTTTTACTATTGATCTTGTACCTATGATTATTGGGGGGTTTGATGTGATTGTGGGCATGGATTGGCTGGCTACCAATAATGCACACATTTTTTGCTCGAGGCGCATGGTTCGTATTCCGAGTGAGCAGGGTAGGGATATTTGTATTTATGGTGAGAGACGGCGGGGTGATTTGGGGTTGATATTTATGGTTAGGGCTCATCGTTATATGAGGCGGGGTTGTGAGTCCTTCGTTGCTTATGTCGTTGATGCGAGCGAGGCAAAGAAGACCGCGGCTGACGTTCCGATAGTGCGCGAGTTTGCTGACGTGTTTCCCGAGGAGTTGCCTGGTTTACCTCCCGTGAGGGAAGTGGAGTTCCGTATTGATCTTGTACCGGGTGCAGCACCGATTGCTCGTGCGCCGTACCGTTTAGCACCTGCTGAAATGCAGGAGATGATGTCCCAGATTCAGGAGTTGTTGGATAGAGGCTTTATTAGACCGAGCACTTCACCTTGGGGTGCTCCGGTTTTGTTCGTTAAAAAGAAGGATGGTAGTTTTCGCATGTGCATCGACTACCGTGAGCTGAACAAGGTGACTGTGAAGAACAAGTATCCTTTGCCGCGTATAGACGACCTGTTTGATCAGTTGCAGGGTGCCAGTTGTTTATCCAAGATCGATTTGAGATCTGGCTATCATTAGTTGAGGGTTCATGGCGATGACATTCCCAAGACTGCTTTCAGGACCCGTTATGGTCACTTCGAGTTTTTGGTGATGCCTTTTGGCTTAACCAATGCTCCGGCAGCATTCATGGATATGATGAATAGAGTTTGTCGTCCGATGCTGGATCGATCTGTCATTTTATTCATTGATGATATTCTGGTTTATTCTAAGTCTGAGGCTGATCATGCCGTACATTTGAGACAGTTGCTAGAATTGCTGAGGAAGGAGAAGCTCTACGCCAAATTTTCCAAGTGTGAATTTTGGTTGCCGAAGGTATATTTATTGATTTATTCTCGAGTCTAATTCCTTTGTGAATCTAACTTTTCTTTGTTGAGTTATCAGGTTCGGTTTCTTGGTCACACAATTAGTGGCGAGGGTGTATCTGTTGATCAGACGAAGATCGAGGCTATTCGAAATTGGGGACAACCGCGGAATGCTTCGGAGATTCGTAGTTTTCTCGGTCTGGCTGGTTATTATCGGTGTTTTATACGTGATTTCTCTAAGATCGCAGTGCTCCTGTGTGACACCCTTGTCACAATAACCATCATTTAAATAACACCCAGGATTAATCACCATCATACAATAACATAATGATCTGATAACCTAGTTTAAGTGCGGAAGCATATAAATAAGGTAACGCAACAGTGTCAAACATCCTACTGTACTACAAGATACCAAATCTAAGTCTACATACTCCATTCGAATATTAAAACATCCAAAATATACTACAACATTGTCCCAAAGCTCATTTACCGATTAAGTATTATCAAATCTTCCAAGTCTTCACAAAGGACCTAACTAGAAGATCCAGCGGCAGATTTTCCATTTTTCCTGTAATAAGTAAACAACTGAGAGGGTAAGCGAATGCTTAGTGAATACCAATGATTTTACACATTCCACAAATCCTTATGATGCCCCCAGAAGTAACACCGGTAACGCATACCGTATACTTCCACACGTACACATAGTACGCAAACCCGAGCCGCAACTCCTTCGAGATGACGCTCGGCATAAGAAAAACAATCCATCTGAGGCAAACGTACGATCGGGGATGACCTACTGCCTATCCTGACCACAGAGGTGTCAACTCTTGGTCATATAGCACAGTAACACCGGAGTACAGATGCGACCCTCAGGTCCATCAATAAGATGCACAACAAAGAAACGGGCATGCAACAAGTATGAATGTGCATCAACATATACGCAAGTTAGTAGAGTGTCAAACGAAAGTGAAACAACATGCCTCAGCAGGCGAAGCAAAACATAAAGCAGATGCAGACATGTTAAAATCAGAGGTACTCACAGTGGGTGCGTTATTAACTATATCCAAATTTTATTTCTCCTCGGGCTTTCAACCGGATCACAAAGTACCCCACTGTGGGTTAAACAACACCACAAGGGACCTGTGATTCATTTGTAACAACACATCATGTCAATAATTGTTTAAATCCATAAAACCAAGTTTTACAAGTTCTGTAATATTTTTCCCCATTTTGGATCCATATCCAAATTCGAACCACAACTAAGTTTGAACCCAACTCAAGTTCAAACCTTATCCTTTGTATAACTTTTGTTATTTTATGTATTGTCTATGGGTTTCATTCATAATATTCGAGTTTAGAGAGTGGGTTTCAATTTTTAGGCATTAAACTCGAATTTAAGGGGTTAAATTCGAATTTCCATTCGAATTTAATGCTAAACTCGAACTCCATATGGTAAATTCGAACCATATTGGAATTTAGGGACCCAAATTCGAATTTAGGGACCTAAATTCGAATCCCATAATGTTAAATTCGAATATACACTCGAATTTAGTGCAAAAATCGACTTTGTTCTTGCATTTCGACTATGTTCTTGGTATTTTCGAGTTTGTTCATATCCACAACTTAAATCCTTCATTTCTAAGCCTAAAATCATGAATATGTCATGTATTATGCCTAGGTTTGATTATATTACGCATACTCTATCATATTCTAGCTAAAACTCAAGCAAAATCGGCTTTATTCATGCAAGAAATGTCAAATTCGAATTTCATGTTTTCAAAACCGAGATATATAAACTTAAAAGGGTCGATTCTTACCTCAATCCGTATGAAATCAAGAATCCAATCGTAGATTGTTGTAGTACTCCTCGAGATCTTTCCGATGACGAAAAAATCTCGATAATCGGCCGGTCGGTTTGTGAGATAATCTAGAGAGAAGTAGAGAGCGTTTCTAGAGAGAGAAAGTAGAGAGAGAGAGAGTGTGTGTGTGAAATGAAAATGAATAGCTTTTAGCCTTTTTATTCAACTTTCATCATTTTTTCACATTTCACCCCTCAACTTAACCGGTTCCATAAAATACTGATTATTCTTAAATTTATCATTACTAACTTTTATCATTCATAATACTCCATAATAATAATTATTAATTCTCAAACTTCGTAACTTCTTAAAATAGCAACAAACTTTATAAATATCCCCAAATATATAATAGTTGCTCATAATTCAACTTAATTATAACTTATCCACTTAAATAGATCTGAATTACAGTAATTGAATTCGAGGATGTTACACCCTGACTGAGATGACGAGAAAGAATGTGAGATTTGTTTGGGGTGAGCCGCAGGAGCAAGCTTTTCAGGAGCTGAAGCGATGTTTGAGTGAGGCTCCGATTCTTTCCTTGCTAGAGGGCAATGAAGATTTCGTTGTTTATAGTGATGCATCTTTACACGGCCTGGGGTGTGTTTTGATGCAACGGGGAAGAGTGATCGCTTATGCCTCGAGACAGCTGAAGGTTCACGAGAGGAACTACCCGACTCATGATTTAGAGTTGGCGGCAGTGGTGTTCGCGTTGAAATTATGGAGACATTATTTATATGGCACGAGATGTCAGCTTTTCACCGATCATAAGAGCCTGAAGTACATCTTCGACCAGAAGGAGCTGAATATGAGACAACAGTGTGCCATGTAGTTGATTAAAGACTATGATTGCGAGATCCATTACCATCCTGGTAAAGCGAATGTAGTCGCTGATGCGTTGAGTCGCAAACCCTATTCTGGTGTATTGTGTTGTGTGACAGCACGTCCTCCTGCGAAAGATTCCATGATTGTAGATCTTTTGAGATATCAGTCTGAGGCGTCATCGGCGGAGCATCTGAAGTCTGAGCGGATGGTTGGCTATATAGAGCGTCTTTCTCCTGATAGTCGCGGCGTATTGTTGTTTGATTCGTGGATTTGGATTCCTAGACTCGGTGGTTTGCGAGATATATTGTTGGCTGAGGCTCATAATTCTCGATTATCTGTCCACCCTGGTACTACGAAGATGTATCGTGACTTACGTTATGATTTTTGGTGGCCCGACTTGAAGCGGGACGTAGGTCGATTCGTTGAGCAGTGTACTACTTGTTTGCAAGTGAAGGCCGAGCATCAGAAGCCATATGGCTGTTTACAGCCTTTACCTATTCCGCAGTGGAAGTGGGAGGAGATTGCGATGGATTTTGACACTAAGCTCCCGAAGACACAGCGACAATATGATTCGATATGGGTTGTAGTTGACCGACTTACGAAGAGCGCGAACTTCATTCCAGTTAGGGAGAATTATTCGATCGATCGGTGGGCACAAATTTACATAGACGAGATCATTGCTAGACATGGGGTGCCTAAGAAGATAGTATCTGATCGAGATTCGCGGTTTACTTCTCGGTTTTGGCAGAGCTTACAGGACGAGCTGGGTACGCGTGTTACTCTTAGCACGGCATTTCACCCACAGACGGATGGCCAGAGCGAGCGTACGATACAGACTCTTGAAGATATGCTACGAGCCTACGTGTTAGAGTTCGGTGGGAACTGGGATGCTCATTTGCCGTTGATCGAGTTTTCTTACAATAACTCGTATCATTCTTCTATCGGCATGGCACCGTTCGAGGCGTTGTATGGTCGTAGGTGTCGTACACCCACATGTTGGCGAGAGGTAGGTGAGAGGCCTATTAGCGGACCCAAGTTATTGCAGATTGCGCACCACAAGATTCAGATTATTCGCGAACGATTGAGGGCTGCTCAGGATCGACAGAAGATGTATTCGGATAAGCGGCATCGACCAGTGGAGCTTGAGGTTGGTAGTTTTGTGATGTTGAAGGTGTCGCCCTGGAAGGGTATTATGAGGTTCGGCAAGATGGGCAAGCTTAGCCCTAGATTTATTGGACCCTATCGGATTTCAGAGCATATAGGTGCACAGGCATACCGATTAGATTTACCATCAGAGCTGGCCGGTGTGCACGATATCTTTCATGTCAGCTATTTGCGGAAATGTTTGAAGAATGCCGAGGAGATGGTGCCAACACAGGAGGTTCAAATCGACCAACGACTCAGATACGTCGAAGAGCCCGAGCAGATAGTTGATGAGAAGATCAGCAAGTTGAGGAATCGACATATAGAGATGGTCTTAGTGAGATGGCGGCATCAACGTGGACCGAATCATACATGGGAGCCGAAGACGGAGATGATGACGAAGTATCCCGACCTGTTCAAATCTACATGATCTCGAGGACGAGATCAATCCAACTTGTAGGAGATTGTAACACCCGCTAATTTCGAGGTAATTAATCAATTTTGAGTTATTTAATGTAATTATTAATTTGAAGTAAATAGGATATAAAATTCAATATTAATGTTTTAGTTAAAGAATTATGAAATAATAATTATTGGTATTATATATATATATATATATATATATATATATATATATATATATACACACACACACACACACACATATAAAAGCAAGTCACATGAGATTAAAAAATAATAATAATAATAATGATAAATAAATAAATAAATAGATAACCTATGCATGCATGAAAGTATTAGACCATCATCATCATCATCATCAACCAATTTCTACATAAACTTTATATATATGTCTAAAACCCTAGCAAAATTTTCATCTCAAAAACCCACACACAAACACACACACATTTCTGAAATATATTGAAGAAATTGGGGTTGAATTCAAGGATTGAGCAACAAGTTTATCATCACAATCATCATCATTCTTGAAACCTTGAGGTAATGCCTATGAACCCAAAGAAATTCAAATTCCCGTATGAAGTTTTGGTTTATGTTAGAATACATAAATATGAGTTTAAATATTGTTTACAAATCTAAAAATGGCTAACAAAATAATGTTTATAATCATCACCTTCATCATTTTGGTTTAAAAGCTTCAATGATCAACTATGGAGGTTGTAGTGGGTATTCCTTTTGAATCCAAAATAAACAAAAGTATATTGGAAATAATGAGTGTGAGTGGGGTGGGTTTTGGCCGGAGATGATTGGCGCGGACGTCGACGGCGGTGGCGGCTGCTTTGTCTGCCTTCTCTCTGTACCCCCTTTTCTGTTGGTTTCCAGCGAGAGAGAGATGGGAGAGTAAGTGGTTCGGTGTGTTGGCTGGTGGTCTGGCCGGCGGTCGGACGGCGGCGGCAGCAGCGCCAGGCGGCCCTTGCTTCCAGTTTTCGTGTTTGCATCTATAGAGGGAGAGATGGAGGGTAGTAGTTTGGTGTAGAGTGGTGCTAGGTGGAGGTCGAACCGGTGCCGGAGTTAGGCCGGCGGTCGGCGGCGGCAGAAGGCTGCTGCCTTCTTCTTCTCCTTCTTTTCTTCTCTGGATGTAGCACCGAGAATGGGAAAGGAAATTCCATAGGTTCTTTTTTATTTTATTTATTTATTTTAATTAGGTTAAAATAATTTGGGTTGGACCTATTCTTTTAATTCATTAGTTGGGCCTTTCATTAGTTGGGTTAATATTTATATTCTTGGGCTGGATATTATTTTTAGATTGGGCTACTTGATATTATTAGTATTAATTTAGGTTAATAAAATTGAATAAGGTTTAAAAGATTGGTTTTTTTGGATTTGCTTTTAATTTGTAATATGCAAATGATAGATTGGGTTGGGTTTCTTGTATTATTTTGGTCCAATATAATTGTTGGGCTGAACTTTTATTTGTAAGTTTAAATTTCTAAGATGGACATTGGACATAAATAAATTTAACTAGTTAAATTGGGTTGAACACATAATTAACATGGACTAAGTATTTGATTAAATTAAGTGATCCAATAATTTAAATATGTTGTGTTCATTTGGTTGGGTTATTATATGCACATAAATAAATTGGTTATATTTAAAAGAGAATTGTATATAATGACTCAATTAATTAATTTAATAGATTTAAGAATTTTTGTTTGGGTTGAACTTTTCGCTAAATTGAAAATAGAATCTAAGTAGATAAAAATAAATATTCTATCAGTAAAATAATTTAGTAGTTCAAATTAAATTGATGAATTATCCATGCAACCTCAACTTATAATTTTATAAATTTTTGAAGGACTAACAAAAGTTAAATTATAACTTTAATATAATAAATAACGGACTTAGCAATTATAGCGTTGCAGATATTGATAAATAGACAATATATTCTTTTATATCAGGACTCTAGTGATTTAATTGGGAAGTGTGGCTCTCGGTAGTGCTTTCAGTTGATATAGAGTTGTCGGTTGGCGAGTACGGATTTGCAAGCACTGTGAGTAATTGATTTAATTTCATGAATGATCATTTATAATGTGTTTGTACTGGTTATCAGTTTCATTTCTTTTACCATGCTTATCCATTGCACTGCCATGTTGCCTTTGATATATGTTATTCATTTCATTACCCTGAGTTGTGACACGATAACCCTTATTCCCCGGTATGCATACTGTGTATTTATGTGGTGATTGCATGCCTGTGTGGCTGCATGTTATTTTTATACGCTGTAAGTCGGGAGTGCCGCAAGATGTGTTACTGTGTATGCATTGCTGGGAAGGTCGGATGCTACACAGACTACCTATTCGTGGACGCACTGCTGGGAAGGCCGGGTGCTACACATGTTGAATTTGTGCCGATACTTGTATCATTCATGTTATTCTTGTTTATTTGTGCTATTAAATCTGTTACTTGCTAGGCGACGGCTTACCCCCGTTGTGGGGGCTATTTTTCAGGTTTAGCTGATAAGGGGAAAGCACCTGCTTCAGGGTCAAGGGTTTGAGAGCTCGTGGTATCAGATTGACTTCCGCACTATTCTGTTATTATTGCTAAAATTGTAATTGGGATGGGTAGATCCTTAGACTTTCAATTTGGTTGTAATAACTAGATTATTTATTTTAGCGTACTCTGAATGTTATGGTTTAGTTTATTATGCACTGAATTTGAGGTTTGAACTTAGATAAATTTTGTTATATAGGATTTTGAGGTTTATGTTGCAGAATTATAGTAAAAGCGCCGCGTTATTAGATGGGGCGTTTCACGAATGGTCCCTGTGGTTTGGAGGTTTTTGCGGTTTTGGTCCCTAAAAGTTTAAAATTACACGGATGGTCCTAAAATCGCAAACTTTTAACACTAATGGTCTTTCTGACTAACATCCGTTAACTTTGACTGTTAGAGAGGAGGACATTTTCGTCTTTTTGGCATTCAGGGACCATTGTGAAATTTTCTAATAAACTTTAAAATATAAAAATCTTTTATAATTTATTTATTAAATTTTATTTATTTATATTTAAACAAAATATTCCCAGATCCCACTCTTCTTTTTCCGTTCACTCTCTGCTTTCTTTCTTGCTGGTGACCGCCGCCGCCGTCCCATCGCTGGCGACCACCAACCGGTCCTTCTCCGGTCTCCTTCTCCATCTCACTCTCCCTCTCGCTCCATCTCCCTCTCGCTCTCGCAAACAACGACAGTGACCTAACCAAAATGTTGCCGCCGCCACAACTCCATCGTTGCCTCCGCTCAGCCTCATTGATCACACACACTCTCACTCTCCCTCGATACGCACCTCAACTTTCCCGTCTCTCATTCTCGACTGCTCCCACTCTCTTAAACTCACAGTTGCCGCTGACCATGGCAACGCCGCCATCGCCACTGCTCGGTCACTCATCTCTCGGCGCTCACACATTCATCTCCCCACGACCGCCGTTGACCAGGACCATTGCGGTCGTCCCTGATGCGGCGCCGCCAGTCACAGAACCGCAACCATCACCGCCACCAAAACTTGAATAGTCATAAAGGCTGAGAGTGAGATGGAGAAGGAGACCAGAGAAGGATCGGTTGGTGGTCGCCGGCAAGAAAGAAAGCAGAGAGAGAAAGGAGAAAGAAGAGTGGGATCTGGGAATATTTTGTTTAAATATAAATAAATAAAATTTAATAAATAAATTATAAAAGATTTTTATATTTTAAAAATTTATTAGAAAATTTCACAAATGGTCCCCGAATGCCAAAAAGACGAAAATGTCCTCCTCTCTAACGACCAAAGTTAACGGATGTAAGTCAGAGGGACCATTAGTGTTAAAAGTTTGGGATTTTAGGATCATCCGTGTAATTTTAAACTTTTAGGGACCAAAACCGCAAAAACCCCCCAAAGCACAGGGACCATTCGTGTAATTTACTCTTTTTATAATAAACCATTTTTTTAACAAAGACCATTGCTCTCCCCTTATGAGTTTGTCTGAATGGCAAATACAATATGCATAATAGACTTCGTTTTCTAAAAATCCAATATTGTTTTAACATTTTTAATGATTTAATATTAACATCAAACAAAAAGAATATACACCTGCAACTACAACTCGTCAATTACACATACAAAATTTGTTATATGGATCGAATGAATATTAAACAATTTGGGTTTAGCAGCAAAAACTAAAGAAGATTGAAAGCACATACATTCATGCAATGATCTAATTTTTTTTAAAAAAATTAACTAACTGACTGTAAAATGCACAAACCTCGTACATGCAAATCTCAAATCTTATAGGTCTTCAATTGAACATAGTGCTTCAATTGAACATCCAACTCACTGATTATCTTACGATAGAATAAACTCACTGTTTGTTTTGATTGAACATGATTTTCAATGACTTTGAAGACGAGTGTCAATGTCACCTCTGACTCATTTTGTCGACTGGAACTAAGCGATTGAAGAAAAACTCACTTCTGCCTCTGCCTTGATTGTGTATCATCCGGAATAGTTGGATTGTAAATTCTAGGTGATTAGTTTCATTTTTAGAAAAAAAAATTTTGCTTTGTTGATTTCTTTCTTGACGATTTTGATAACTTTTATTATTATATTTATAATATTTAATATGTTTTCTAACTGTGAAGAAAATAAAAAAAATTTAAACATGAGTTGATTATACTATAATTTAATATCATTATACTCATAAAAATTAAATTATAACATAATTAACTCATGTTTTATTATTATTAATTATTTTTTTAACAAGAAAGTATATTAAACATCAAACCAAACGGCTATAAACATAACAATAAAAGCCATCAAAATCTTTGACAAAGAGATCAACAAATAAGAAAAAATAACTTTCTAAGAATGAAAACTTTTATACCTATTTAAAATTAAATAATAATTTATTACTGCCAACACTCATTATACATCGTTTGTTATCATCAATGTCATTGTTCAAGTGTCTTGATTTTGAGATAGAAGTAGTCGTATTAAGCGATATTCGTGTAAAAAACCTTTAAGTTGAACCATTTTTATGACTAAAATCTCCAATAAATTTAATCGCACAAAAATCCTCCGCCCGGTCAAATCTCATGGAAATGAGATATTACCGATTGTAACCAGTTGAAAGTTACAGGCGACCATCGACAAGTCACCAGTGATCACCAGAATTTCACCGAAAAAGTTAATTCCAACAAAAGACAAAGATTTAAATAAAATAAATCAACAAGATATGTGGTTTTGAATCATAAAACACAGACAAATGAATTTGCTGGAGAGATGGTAAGGATTCGTCAGCAAATTGCAATCGAGACATAAGGTTGAAAGCCATTTTAAATAAAAAACCTAATTTTGATAAGTTTTAGTCAGTTGAAGGTTTTTATTTAATAGAATATGGTTAATGGTTTTAATCATAAAATTGATCCAACTTGAAGCTTTTATAAGGAAGTTATGCCACATTCCGATATTTTCCATTAAAAAGACAATAAACACTTTATTGTTTTAGAAATAATTCAAAGACAAATATTTTACTCTATTTGTCCCAAAATAAATATTTACAGTTTTTTTGTTTGTCTTAAAATAAATAGTCATCATCATCAAATGATAGTTGTAATTTGATTCTAGTTATACAAAAAATGTATAAGGCTGAAAAAGTTTGGCTTTATCAAAATAACTAATAATTAATAGTAAAATTATTATTTAATCAATTAAGAGTTATAGTCATTACAGATTTCTAAAAATCATATAATTTATTTTATGAATGAATAATATTTTAGGGGTGTTTAGATTTAATGATTTATGTTTTCGTAAAATGTGTTTTGTAAAAATACTTCCCAAAGTTTTAATTAAATTGTGTTTGAACACAAAAAGACAAAAGTTATGGTAGGAAATTAATTTTATATGCCAAATTAATTTTTTATTTTTTATGTGTTTTCAATAAGAAAAACTAATAAGCAACCTCAAAAGACAAATTCAAATGATGAAGGTACTATAGAAAGTGAAATTTGAATAGAGAAGCATATTCCTAATAATTAGGGCCGTTATTCAGACGGGTTAATTGGATATTAGGTTATTCGGGTTTGAGTGTGTGCGTTAGCTACCTGAACCCGAACCAAATAAGAGGACGGGTTAATCGGTTTCGGGTTAAATGAGTATCGGGTTATTCAGTTTGGGTTAAATGGGTTATTCGGTTTTTACATAAAAAAAATAAAAATCATCTACAAAATAGTTTAAACGGGTTAAATGAGTTGGGTAATTTGGGTAAAACGGGTTAAATGGTTTGAGTATCAAATTTGGGTATTTACATATTTACATTCTATATATAAACAATTCTAGTTATAATTATAAATAAATCAAAAAAAATGACAAATATATATTAAACGCGTTATTCGGGTACCCGAATAAGCATGAATCCTACCCGTAAACGGAACCGAATTACTTATTCGGGTACCATTTAAACCGAATAAGAAATCCGAAAACCGCATAACCCGATCAATCCAAAGAAATCATTTTATAAAAGTTGATTTGGAAGAATGTCATCTAATGCTTGATTTTTTTTGGATATAATCGGCATTCCAAAAAAATGCACGAAGAAAGTAGATGACTTAAAATGTACAAAGATCAATTACTTGTCTATAAACAGATCTATTGTAATATTGATCTTAACGTTGTACAATTGTAGTAATAATATATACAAGTTTATTATCACTAAGATGAATTATGTAATATCATCAAAAATATTTTTAAATTATTTAAATCATTCGGTAATCATCGAATAATCATTCTGATTATAAATGTAACACCCTCTCTTCACATATAAAAGTCACGTCATAATAATATCATAATTGACAATATCGCAATGAACTCATAATACATATGTCAGAGGATACATAAATCACTAGTAATTAAAAACTTTAATACAAATGTCTTCACAGTGAACTCATATGTCTAATACAGATAATCGAACTCAAACTGAACTAACATACAATAACTGGCTTTTGATTATCGTACATACTAAGTAGATATACAAATGTTGATTAACAAGTTCTAAAAGTTGATATTAGCATACAATAACAAACACACAAAATCCCGGAATAACCCAACTCCTAAATTTCTGCTGCTGCGACTTCGGCTCAACCTTCTGTCTGCCTGAGACATGTTAGACTCTAAAACGTAAGTTGGGAAGCTCGTGAATATGCGAGGGTTAGAATTGCCAGAAATAAACACATAGCACAACACATAGCACATAGGATAACATATAACTCAACACAGATAACTCAATTACGCCACATACTCTCTGGTGTAGTCTCGGAGCTCAATACACAACTCAACTCCTTAGGGACGTCATTCCCCGGATATCAGACCGCACAACAGTGGTTAGCCACTCAATAAGCACATTAGTGACCTGACAATAACTCTGCCACATATATACGGTCTCATACTTCATGACCGGCTAGGGACAGTCAGCCTGCGTGATCGCCTATCGCGGATACTCTGGAAATGATTTCGACTCATACACATATATCACATATGATAAAAGTAAATAGAATCATACCATAGGCGCCGCATCTCTGTTTCAATTATATCATCACAAACACGCAAGTAACGTAATAAGACTCGTAAAATAGAGCGATCGTTTGAAAAGACTTGAGTACTCACCTGATCACTAACTATCTATCTCACTGACCCTTTTGAACTCCATCGCGGCTTAACTCGCTACCGGCTCGACCTTGTATACATAAGGAATCCCAGAATATTAATTCAAACTCAACATATACTCATGACAGACTCATACACTGATCCCATAACTGAATCGGACCCCTAATATCACCACAAACCGACCCTAAAGCCCAAAATCAAATCTGGTCAAATTAGGCGGATCGCGGCCTGCACTCAGTCCCTTCGCACGCTTGGGATCGTGGTCGCGCTTAAGCCATCGCAACCACATTCATGATCTCGACCACACTCATAATCGCTGCTCGTACTTAACCCTTAATTGTAACATCCCGAAAATTCATCGAGCAAATATCATGTAATAATTACAACGTATTTGATATATATCATGATAATAATTATAATTATTCTAATAAGGGGCTAAATATGTTTTATGATGGATGAGAGGGTTATATGTAAATATAGGATAGACAAAGGATAAAAACCGTAACTTAGCAATTAATGCATGTAATTATTCTTTCAAATTGAGTGTCAGTAAAAAGGAAATTGTCGGTAAAAGCGTTAGTATATGCGTAAAATTCGGTGGTTGTCGGATTTTCAAGCCTATAAATAGATACACTTTAAACAAATAAAAATCACATCAATACTCATAAATCTCACTATTCAACAAAGAGTCATATTTTGAGTAATTTTCTACTTCTTAAAAAAATTTCACCGTTTCTGGACGGCTGTAAGTTTCTAATCACTTCCAGTTCGCGCTCATTATTCTATTCATGGTGCTGAATCATTATATTTGACTCTGTGATATTTATATGATATATGTTATGATTCATTAATTCTTATGATATTGTCGTGACGTTATTTATAAATAATTTAATGTTACATATTTTTAGAATATGCACAATAATTGTTGGTATGACTTCGTGAATATCAACGTAATGATACTTGTAATATTATAAAAATGATATAGCATTTTGAGACGGCAACAAAATCACGCCAAAAATGACGAAGCCTTTTGAGATGGCATGAAAGATACTTCTTTGTGCTCTATCCGGGTAATATTATACCTGTAATAATGAAAAGGATGAAAAACTTTTATCAAAATAATAGTATTTCATCTACAAACATATTCATTTAATTCGAATATGAAATGAGGAAATCAATATTCATTGTTTCATATTTTTTCACAACATTCGGTTGCAAGCCGCTGTATTATTGTTATGAAAAATAATTTTTTTTGCAAAAGGTTATTTTTATAAATTTTCTTACCCATAATAATGTATTTTAAAACATATCACTCCACCCCAGGTGTTTTGTTCTTGTTGGGCGTTGTCGCTCGCCTTACATTTTTACACTCAAGTACTGAGACAGGAACCTCTAATAACAAAGGAAAAGAGAAAGTTTATGATTAAGTTTTCAATGTCGTTATAATTTCTGTATTCTGTATTATGCATTTCCATTCAATAAGTTGTACTAAAACGCTGTTGAGGAATAATAGTTGTTATGTTCTTTAACAAGAGTCGATCCATTGTATAATGAATTTGACTCCGCCCCACATACCACGCTATATGAGGAATTGTTATGATATGGAAAATGAGAGGTGTCACATCACCGCCCTACGTTCAACGCGATCACACGATCATAATTGCTCTGTTCGAGTTTCATGGTTGTTCCAGGGGGAAATCACCCCCAAAATTTTGATTTCGAGCATAGTTAAACTCATAAAATCACTACTCAACTCTTCCCTACAAGCTCAATGGCCAATTCCATGAATTCACATATTAATAACAAGAGTTAAGCTGCCAAGATCATCACTTTCTTACCTTTGTATTTCAAGAACACAATAACAATGAAGGCTATGAGATGGCTGCTGAATTCAATCTCTTCTGATTGCTCTCTTCTGCTCCACAAGTCCATCACATACATTCACTTTTTTTCTTCAACAAAAAGCAAGGGAAAAAGGATTCAAATAAAGCCCCATATATATACTTTCTATTAATAGTAACCCGATAACCGTTTATTTGAATTCGATATTGTATTTTCAATATTAATATCAATTAAATTCATTTAAATTTGTGATCTCATAATTATTAATAATCCGCTAAAATAATAACTCATGTCACATATACTCAATCCCGATACGTATAAATACGCTACTCGGGATATTACTCGACCAACACAGTATTAATAATTTAAACATCCAACAAATCCACGTACCTGGTCAATTCTAGAGATGTTACAATAAATTTTCGATTTTATTTATTATTAACAATCAATCGTTATTAAGTTTTAATAAATTATAAATTTATGAATTATTATATAGTCAAATCAATTAATAATCACATAATGATTACATTTAGGAAATGGCGACGGAAATATAAAATGACCTTAAAATTTCGTGTGAAAAAGAATAATATGATTTTGTTACAAAAACTTGTTGATATTACATTTTTGACAATTATTAGTCTACGAATGTCTATTTATGTCATCATCATCAATTGTCATTACTTTAAAAAGAGAAATTTATAACTCTTTAGTAATAATATCTAAAATGAATATTGATTTTGACATAAATGTACAATGCACCGGTAAGTTGTCTCCTGTTTTGGCTTTTTATATCGAAATTGCTATGCTTCGCATTAAAAAGATAATATTTTATAATTTAGAAACAAATTAAAGATATTTTTTATTGATGTTAGTTCGTATTTAATCAAATGCATTTTTATTTGGTATATGTAATTCAAGTTGGTGTTTGTTTTTTAAAAGCTTGAATATATGAAATCTGAAAATCACGTTTGAAATTAAGAGTCAACGTGAAGGTATGAAATAATGAAATTAAGAGCTCTTAATTTGATTCTAGAGGAGTACTTGGAATTTCAGATGTAACAACCTCCAAACTCTGACACTCTGTTTTTGTATTTGAAAAAAAAGAAGAGAAAGAAAGATGGAGGAAAATAAGATGGGAGAAAGAATATTAATTCAAACTCAACATATACTCATGACAGACTCATACACTGATCCCGTAACTGAATCGGACCCCTAATATCACCACAAACCGACCCTAAAGCCCAAAATCAAATCTGGTCAAATTAGGCGGATCGCGGCCTGCACTCAGTCCCTTCGCACGCTTGGGATCGTGGTCGCGCTTAAGCCATCGCAACCACATTCATGATCTCGACCACACTCATAATCGCTGCTCGTACTTAACCCTTAATTGTAACATCCCGAAAATTCATCGAGCAAATATCATGTAATAATTACAACGTATTTGATATATATCATGATAATAATTATAATTATTCTAATAAGGGGCTAAATATGTTTTATGATGGATGAGAGGGTTATATGTAAATATAGGATAGACAAAGGATAAAAACCGTAACTTAGCAATTAATGCATGTAATTATTCTTTCAAATTGAGTGTCAGTAAAAAGGAAATTGTCGGTAAAAGCGTTAGTATATGCGTAAAATTCGGTGGTTGTCGGATTTTCAAGCCTATAAATAGATACACTTTAAACAAATAAAAATCACATCAATACTCATAAATCTCACTATTCAACAAAGAGTCATATTTTGAGTAATTTTCTACTTCTTAAAAAAATTTCACCGTTTCTGGACGGCTGTAAGTTTCTAATCACTTCCAGTTCGCGCTCATTATTCTATTCATGGTGCTGAATCATTATATTTGACTCTGTGATATTTATATGATATATGTTATGATTCATTAATTCTTATGATATTGTCGTGACGTTATTTATAAATAATTTAATGTTACATATTTTTAGAATATGCACAATAATTGTTGGTATGACTTCGTGAATATCAACGTAATGATACTTGTAATATTATAAAAATGATATAGCATTTTGAGACGGCAACAAAATCACGCCAAAAATGACGAAGCCTTTTGAGATGGCATGAAAGATACTTCTTTGTGATCTATCCGGGTAATATTATACCTGTAATAATGAAAAGGATGAAAAACTTTTATCAAAATAATAGTATTTCATCTACAAACATATTCATTTAATTCGAATATGAAATGAGGAAATCAATATTCATTGTTTCATGATTTTTTCACAACATTCGGTTGCAAGCCGCTGTATTATTGTTATGAAAAATAATTTTTTTTGCAAAAGGTTATTTTTATAAATTTTCTTACCCATAATAATGTATTTTAAAACATATCACTCCACCCTAGGTGTTTTGTTCTTGTTGGGCGTTGTCGCTCGCCTTACATTTTTACACTCAAGTACTGAGACAGGAACCTCTAATAACAAAGGAAAAGAGAAAGTTTATGATTAAGTTTTCAATGTCGTTATAATTTCTGTATTCTGTATTATGCATTTCCATTCAATAAGTTGTACTAAAACGCTGTTGAGGAATAATAGTTGTTATGTTCTTTAACAAGAGTCGATCCATTGTATAATGAATTTGACTCCGCCCCACATACCACGCTATATGAGGAATTGTTATGATATGGAAAATGAGAGGTGTCACATCACCGCCCTACGTTCAACGCGATCACGCGATCATAATTGCTCTGTTCGAGTTTCATGGTTGTTCCAGGGGGAAATCACCCCCAAAATTTTGATTTCGAGCATAGTTAAACTCATAAAATCACTACTCAACTCTTCCCTACAAGCTCAATGGCCAATTCCATGAATTCACATATTAATAACAAGAGTTAAGCTGCCAAGATCATCACTTTCTTACCTTTGTATTTCAAGAACACAATAACAATGAAGGCTATGAGATGGCTGCTGAATTCAATCTCTTCTGATTGCTCTCTTCTGCTCCACAAGTCCATCACATACATTCACTTTTTTTCTTCAACAAAAAGCAAGGGAAAAAGGATTCAAATAAAGCCCCATATATATACTTTCTATTAATAGTAACCCGATAACCGTTTATTTGAATTCGATATTGTATTTTCAATATTAATATCAATTAAATTCATTTAAATTTGTGATCTCATAATTATTAATAATCCGCTAAAATAATAACTCATGTCACATATACTCAATCCCGATACGTATAAATACGCTACTCGGGATATTACTCGACCAACACAGTATTAATAATTTAAACATCCAACAAATCAACGTACCTGGTCAATTCTAGAGATGTTACAATAAATTTTCGATTTTATTTATTATTAACAATCAATCGTTATTAAGTTTTAATAAATTATAAATTTATGAATTATTATATAGTCAAATCAATTAATAATCACATAATGATTACATTTAGGAAATGGCGACGGAAATATAAAATGACCTTAAAATTTCGTGTGAAAAAGAATAATATGATTTTGTTACAAAAACTTGTTGATATTACATTTTTGACAATTATTAGTCTACGAATGTCTATATGATGTCATCATCATCAATTGTCATTACTTTAAAAAGAGAAATGTATAACTCTTTAGTAATAATATCTAAAATGAATATTGATTTTGACATAAATGTACAATGCACCGGTAAGTTGTCTCCTGTTTTGGCTTTTTATATCGAAATTGCTATGCTTTGCATTAAAAAGATAATATTTTATAATTTAGAAACAAATTAAAGATATTTTTTATTGATGTTAGTTCGTATTTAATCAAATGCATTTTTATTTGGTATATGTAATTCAAGTTGGTGTTTGTTTTTTAAAAGCTTGAATATATGAAATCTGAAAATCACGTTTGAAATTAAGAGTCAACGTGAAGGTATGAAATAATGAAATTAAGAGCTCTTAATTTGATTCTAGAGGAGTACTTGGAATTTCAGATGTAACAACCTCCAAACTCTGACACTCTGTTTTTGTATTTGAAAAAAAAGAAGAGAAAGAAAGATGGAGGAAAATAAGATGGGAGAAAGAAAGAGAAGAAAAAAAAATATTTGTGTTTGCGTTCTTGAATCACGAGGAACTTAAGATGAATGAAAGAAAATTTATGTTCTTGAAGATGGAGGAAATAAAATAAAAACTTTTGTTTCTTTGTAATTTACATAGACAACTTTTTACCAATCATTCTTTCCCTCATTTTCTTCTCATAATTGGAAGCAAACTTTTGAAAAGAAAACTATTCTCACTTTCTTTCTTCTTCTATTGATTTCCTTCCTTAAATGTAATAAAAGAACACAACTTTTTTTTTTTTAAATTTTTCCAACTTTCTCCCACTTTCTTTTCCTTTCCTCCGTTTTGATTGGTTCGAGAACAAAGGGTGAATGAAAACAAATAGTTGAAAGTGAGTTTAGATATGAAATTTAGATTTTATGCCTGTTTAAAAAGGTCTTAATGCAAACAAACGGAGTCCCATAATGCATCTAACTCTATCAGATTACATCACAAGATAAAGTTTGTTAGATTTGTTGTCTCAAATGCTACTTACTTTTTATAAGTTCTTTATTATATTTCTTTTTTTTTAACAGAATATATATTCAATTATTACACTTCCAAAATACAAGATAATATTAACTAGATCATTGAAGACGACCTTCACGACAAAAAAAAAGTCATAAATTGGTACTAACAATTCTCTTCATTCTAGTGAGTGTTACACAATTCTTAATTAGATCGATATAGCTTCTCATCTAAATTTTGTAACATAAATAGACAGGACCATCTCGTAGCTTTTCGAGACTCTGTGAAATATCGAAAAATGCCCTTTAAATTAATATTTTTCCAAAAGACACAATGACAATAACTAGTGCTCATAATTCAAATAGGATTACAACCATGCTTTTTGTAAGCCTTATTATAAAAAAACCAACATGTTTTCACGGTTTTTATGTTTTCGTCTGTGCATGTTTTTTATTTTTCAGACTAGTCGTCAAGTTATATTTTTCTGATTATGTAAATTTGACTATTAGAGCCCGATTTACTTAGTAAACCAGGTTTTTAAAAACTGAAAAATCGGGTTCTAATAGTCAAATTTCACTAAACCAAAAAAAAAAAATTTTAACTTGAGAACTTTATCGGAAAAAAAATAACACGGAGAGATGAAAACGCAAAATTCTTGAAAACATGTTAGTTTTTTTTTAATAATAAACCATGTTTTTAACAAAGACCATTGCTCTCCCTTATGAGTTTGACTGAATGGCAAATACAATATGCATAATAGACTTCTTTTTCTTAAAATCCAATATTGGTTTAACTTTTTTAATGAATTAATATTAACGTCTAACAAAAAGAATATACACCCACAACTACAACTCGTTGATTACACATACAAAATTTGTTATATGGATCGAATGAATATTAAACAATTTGAATTTAACAGCAAAAACTAAAGAAGATTGAAAGCACATACATTCATGCAATGATCTAATTTTTTACGAAATTAACTAACTGACTGTAAAATGCACAAACCTCGTACATGCAAATCTCGAATCTTATAGGTCTTTGATTGAACATAGTGCTTCAATTGATCACCAACTCACTGATTGTCTTCCGATTGAATCAATGAAACTCACTGGTTGTATTTTGATCAAACATGATTTCCAATGAGTTTGGAGACTCGAGTATCAATGTCACCACTGCCTCTTACTATCGACTAGAACTAAGCGATTGAAGAAAAACTCACTTCTGTCTCTGCCTCGATTGTGTATCATCCGGAATAGCTGGATTGTAAATTCTAGGTACCTAGTTTCATTTTTTAAAAATATATTTGCTTTGTTGATCTCTTTCTCGAATATTATGATAACTTTTATTATTATTATAATAAACTTTAATATTTAATATGTTTCTTCCTGTGAAGAAAATAAAAAAATATTAAAACATGAGTTGATTATACTATAATTTAATATCATTATACTCATAAAAATTAAATTATAACATAATTAACTCATATTTTATTTTTATTTGTTATTTTTTTAACAAGAAAGTATACTAAACATCAAACAAAACGGTTATAAACATAACAATAAAAGCCATCAAAACTTTCGACAAAGAGATCAACAAAGTAGAAAAAATAACTTTCTGAAAATAAATCTTTTATACCTATTTAAAATTAACTAATATTTTATTACTTCCAACACTCATTATACATCGTTTGTTATCATCAATGTCATTGTTCAAGTGTCTTGATTTTGAGATAGAAGTAGCCGTATTAAGCGATATTCGTGTAAAAAACCTTTAAGTTGAACCATTTTTATGACTAAAATCTCCAATAATTTTTAATCGCACAAAAATCCTCCAACAGGTAAAATCTCATGGAAATGAGATATTATTGATTGTAACCAGTTGAAAGTTACAGCCAACCATAGACAAGTCACCAGTGACCACCGAAATTTCACCGAAGAAGTATATTCCAACAAAAAGACAAAGATTTAAATAAAGAAATCAACAAGAAATGTGATTTTGAATTATAAAGCACAGACAAATGAATTTACTGAAGAGATGGTAAGGATTCTTCAGCAAATTGCAATCGAGACAATAGATTGAAAGTTATTTTTTTTAAACCTAATTTTGATAAGTTTTAGTTAGTTGGAGGTTTTTTTGTGCAATAGAATATGAGTAAGGGTTTTAATTGTAAAATTGATTCAACTTGAAACTTTTTTAAGAAAAGGGTGACATATTCCGATATTTTCCATTAAAAATACAATAAACACTTTATTGATTTAGACATAATTCTAAGACAAATGTTTTACTTCATTCGTCCCAAGATAAATATTTACTGTTTTTAATTTGTCTTAAAATAAAGAGTTAATTGCATAGATGGTCCTTTAACTATCCCCAAATTGCAGTTATCGTCCTTTTTTCGAAAACGTTGCAAATTGGGTGCTTTATGTACCGAAAAGTTGCATTTAAGGTCCTTTCTAACGATTTCCGTTAAGTGTCTCTGTTAAGTCAGGGGCATTTTCGTCTTTTTAAAGATAAAGGACCTTTTTTGCAATTTTTCTTATTATTTGCATTATTATTATTATTATTATTATTATTATTATTATTATTATTATTATTATTAATTATCATCATCGTCATCATCCTGAATTCTCTGGTGAGCTCCGGCCATTCCTCCCGTGGAGTCGTCTTCTCCGGCAATTTCTCCGGTGGGTTTTAAACCGAACATATAAAAACACAAATGTATAGCTCTAGATCGAACACCAACAAAAATCAAAAGTATATCAAAACCCACTCCGGGCATAAGTTCAAACTCGTCTAACTCAGATCTGGAACGAATTTTATAGGATGAAGACGAAACCAAAACCCATATTCAAAGTCGATACCCAAATCTCCAGATCTGGAATTCATTAAATACGACTTGGAGTTTTTATTTCTTAGTGAAATTTTGGCGGAATCCGAGCAGCTGGAGGGGAGGGAGCAGCAGCGCCTTCACGAATCCTTCGCAACGCTTCACCCAAATTCCGACACCCACAAACAAACAAAATCCTAAAAATGGCAACCGGTTGTAACCCGTGTCCAGATTTAAACGACCCGGTCTCGTCTTTATATAGAATTGGGTATTCCGGCGAAGTATCGTTGTTTCCGATGTGGTTATCGGTGGAAGCTAAAGATTTCTTGGACAAGTGTTTGCAAACAAATGTTAAAGAAAGATGGACGGCAACAGAACTCCTCCAACACCCATTTGTTAATTCGAATTCTTGTTTCGAAAAGACGGAAACTTTTCCTAAAGATTCTCCAAGTAGCATACTGGATCAAGGTTTCTGGGATTCTTTGGACATGAGAGAGCCTTCGCCGGAGTTTACCCAGATGGTGGCACACGCCCCGGCTTCTTCGGCTATTCGTGCTTGTTCGGCGTTAACGACGTCCATTATGACGCCAACGCGAAGCATCGGAGCAAGTCCAACTTTGACGGAGAATGGCAATTTCTTGCTATCCGATTTCGCGCAGTTGCCGTAGACTGCGACTACACTGGTTTCGTCAAGGGAGTTGCGTACTGTTGTTGTCTCTTTTGGTGGGGTGAGGGTTGCAGGGAAGAGAGGGTTAATAATAATAATAATAATAATAATAATAATAATAATAATAATAATAATGCAAATAATAAGAAAAATTACAAAAAAGTCCTTTATCTTTAAAAAGACGAAAATGCCCCTGACTTAACAGAGACACTTAACAGAAATCGCTAGAAAGGACCTTAAATGCAACTTTTCGGTACATAAAGCACCCAATTTGCAACGGTTTCGAAAAAAGGACGATAACTGCAATTTGGGGATAGTTAAAGGACCATCTATGCAATTAACTCTAAAATAATATTCAACATCATTAAATGATAGTTGTAATTTAAATGATTCTAGCTATACAAAAAATGTATAAGTGTTAGGCACAAAAAGGCCTCAGTCAAACCTGTTCTACATCTGAGGGGGAGATTTATAATCAAACCTATTGATGCATTTGAAGGTTGAATTTAAGGCCTGTTATATGCCTTATTGAAACCTGAAAATGATTTGCAATATCAGTCTAAAGCTGTTCTATATGTTGCATGTGTTGCAACTAAGACAGTTTGTCCAAGCTGCTCTGTCTGCTGAACAGGCTGGACATAAACTGTCTACGCTGCTCTACACTGTCGAGCAGCTTGGGCAATTTTAAAGTGTTCTGTTCTTTGTGAACAGAACCTGTTCTTTGTGAACAGGCTAAACACTTTATGGAATATGTTTCCAAGTCATCATGTATTGTTTTTGACTACAAGATCAGTTTACAAAGTCGAAGACAAAGTGGAAAACAGAACTGCTCAGCCTGCCCACGCTGTTCTGTAACATGAAGACAAAAGGTTATTTGAAAAAGGATGACAGACCTTTTTCTTATATCAAAATAGGCCTTTACAAGGAAGAAAGACGCAAAGTTGACATTCCTAAATTAGTTAAAGGCAATGCAACAGTAGACAAAGTGAAAAGACAAAAGTTCTGCACATGTGAAGACAAGTCTGCTTTTCAGAAAAGTGCAGAAAATGTTATGTTGTCTTTTCAACAAGACTTCTCCTTTTTCATTTCGTCCAATGAAGATGTTTCTCTTAGATCCTCTGAGTGGGTATAAAAGGAAGCTTCTAAGGACAGAAAGATGTGTGAAGAAAGCTAAGTGCTGAAACCAAGAGTGAACGTGCAAGTGTGATTTTCATGCATGCAAGCCTTCTGTGTAAATCAGTATCTGTGTGTCTAAGCTGTTTTACATAAGCTGTTCCCTTAAGTCTTGTAAACACAGTGAGTGCTTCTTAGTGAGTGTATTCATTGTATACTAGTTTGAGTTTGTCTTAGACTAGTGAACATACTGTTGTATCTGTCATCTCAGCTTGAACTATTCCGCATTTAAGCTTGTTTGTAATTAACAAATTGTTGATAATACATACAAACATTGAGAAAATAGTGTGTAGTTTTTAAATAGCTGTATTCACCCCCCCTCTATAGCTTAAAGCTATATATACTTTGGGAACCTCTCGGGACCTACAACTGGTATCAGAGCAGTTTAGAGTGTGTGTCATTCTAGATCTCTCATTCTCCCAAGTTTCCATGGACAA
>JAANYP010002174.1:376654-422028 GCA_020465985.1 Centrapalus pauciflorus | reverse complement strand
TGGAACTTATCAATGAAAGGAACGGACATTGCAGGATATACCAACCGATTCCATGAACTAAGTATCCTATGTCCGCAAATGGTAACTCCGGAATACAAGAAGATTGAACGCTATATTTGGGGACTCGCTCCTCAAATACAAGGAAACCTTACAGCCTCCAACCCATCCACCATACAGGACGCCATCAGAATGGCCAACAATCTTATGGACTAGGTATCCCGGAGGAACGAAGCCAAAGCCGGGGAAAACAAGAGAAAGTGGGAAGAAAAGACCGGAAAGAACGCGGGTTCACAGTCCAAGAAGCCCGAGACCTTTAAAGCCTATGTAGCAGGAGTTGAGCCAAGGAGAGGCTATACCGGTACCAAGCCTTTTTGCACCAAATGCACCTTCCACCACAACCTTGGCCCCTGTCCAACCCAATGTGGAAAATGCAAACGTTTGGGCCATATGGCCAAAGATTGTAGATCCGGAGCCCCGGGTGCCAGTGGTAGCAACCCGAGGGGCTGTTTCGAATGTGGCGCAACTGGACACATCAAGAGTGAGTGTCCGAAATTGAGGAACGAAGGAGGAGCTCAGGGGAGAACATTTGTGCTGGGAGCAGGAGACGCTCGTCAGGACCCCCACGTGGTATCAGGTACGTTTCTCCTAAACGATATTTACGCTTACGTACTCTTTGATACTGGGGCTGATAGGAGCTTTATATCCGATAAGCTTAGCCAGCAGTTGAATGTTACTACTCTTCCCTTAGACAACTCATATACAATAGAACTGGCGGATGGCAAAATAATAAAGGCAAGTAGTATCATTAAGGAATGCACACTAAAGCTAGCAGAGCACTCCTTTAAGATAGACTTAATGCCTATAGAACTCGGAAGTTTTGATGTGGTGATTGGTATGGACTGGTTGTCACATAACCAGGCTGAGATTTTGTGTGGTAAGAAAGTGGTGCGAATACCACTCAGTAAGAAGAAAGTCCTCACGGTCCAAGGGGAAAAGAAGAACCGACAATTGAATGTCATATCCGGCCTAAGAACATTAAAATGTCTTAGGAAGGGTTGTCATGCAGTGTTGGTCCAGATCGTAGAAAAAGAGTCGAAGGAAAAACGACTTGAAGATATCCCAGTAGTACGTAACTACCCGAAGGTATTCCCGGAAAACTTGCATGGGCTTCCTCCAGCTAGGCAAGTAGAATTTCAAATCGATTTGGTGCCAAGAGCTGCACCGGTCGCAAGAGCCCCATATAGGCTCGCACCTTCTGAGATGCAAGAACTATCCAGTCAATTGCAAGAATTGATGGATAAAGGATTCATTCGACCAAGTTCCTCACCTTGGGGAGCTCCGGTTTTGTTCGTTAAAAAGAAAGACGGATCCTTCAGAATTGTTTTTGGGCAACTATAGACTTACCGAGAGCTAAACACGTTACCGGTAAAGAAACCGACTACCCTCTCCCTAGGATTGATGACCTGTTCGACCAGCTACAGGGATCTAGCTTCTACTCAAAGCTTGATCTGCACTCCGGTGATCAATCAAGTCAAGTTCGGGAAGAAGAGATCCCCAAGAACGCATTCAGGAAACTCGTTAGGACATACGAATTCCAGGTGATGCCATTCGGTTTAACCAACGCACCAGTAGTATTTATGGACCTCCGAATCGGGTTGTGTATAAACCAATCTGGATAAATTTGTAATAGTGTTCATAGACGATATCCTAATCTATCCAGACGTAAAGAAGAGCATGAACGTACATCTCAAGTGATCTGGAGTTTAGCGTAAGAGCAGCTATACGCCAAATTTCAGAATGTGAATTTTGGTGCCGAGAAGTTAAAATTCCCTTGGGCATGTGATCAACAGTCAGGGAATTCAGGTTGACCCATCAAGATCGCGCATTAAAGAACTGGGCAATCCTAGAACCCCCACAGAAGTCCGCCCATTCTCGGACTTGCGGTTTATAAGGCACATTCATTGAGAACTTCTCAAAGATAGCAGGTTCCTCCTAACGGAGTTGAACCCGTAAGGCGTGAAAACGTTCTGGGGTGAAGAGCAGGAAAAGGCGTTCAGCTGCTTAAGCAGAGGTTGTGTAGTGCACCAATTTGTCCCTACCCGAATGGGGACTGAAAATTTTTGCAGTCTACTGTGATGCCTCGCACAACGGATTAGGTTGTGTGCTCATGCAAAGGGACAAGGTCATCGCTTATGCATCAGGACAACTCAAGATTCACGAGGTAAACTATACGACTCATGACCTGGAACTGGGAGCAGTGGTGTTTGCTCTCAAAATATGGAGGCACTATTTGTATGGAACCAAGTGCACGGTGTTCACGGACCACAAAAGCCTCCAGCATAATCTGAATCAGAAAGAGTTAAATATGAGGCAACGACGTTGGGTGGAACTTCTTAGCGACTATGACTGCGAGATTCGCTACCATCCAGGAAAAGCAAATGTTGTAGCTGACGCCCTAAGCCGAAAGGAACGGGTTAAGCCATTGAAAGTCCGAGCTTTGGTCATGACTATACAGTCAAACCTAAACTCTCAAGTCCGAGAGGCACAAGAAGAAGCATTCAAGGAGGGTAATCTGCTGAATGAAGCATTGAGAGGCATGGATAAGCAATTTGAAATTAAGTCAGATGGATGTCGATACTTCATGGGCAGAATTTGGTTACCGAAATTTGGAGGCGTAAGGAAACTGGTCATGGATGAAGGGCACAAAACAAGATATGCTATTCATCCAGGGTCGGACAAGATGTATCACGATTTGAAGGGATCATACTGGTGGCCAAACATGAAGGCTGACATTGCTACTTATGTCAGCAAGTGCTTAACGTATTTAAAAGTTAAGGCTGAGCATCAAAGGCCGTCAGGATTGCTAGTCCACCCAGAGATACCCCAATGGAAGTGGGAAAATATCACCATGGATTTTATGACTAAGTTGCCAAAGACTTCTGGAGGTTATGACACCATCTGGGTGATCGTGGATCGGCTGACCAAGACCGCACACTTCCTGCCAATCAAGGAGACTGACAAGATGGATAAGTTAACACGAACCTATCTTAAGGAGGTCGTCTCAAGGCATGGGGTGCCAGTATCCATTATATCAGACAGAGACAGCCGATTTACGTCAAGGTTCTGGCAATCATTGCAAGAAGCACTAGGAACGCGTCTGGATATGAGTACAGCCTATCACCCGCAAATGGACGGTCAGAGTGAAAGAACGATTCAAACGTTGGAAGATATGCTAAGGGCATGTGTCATCGACTTTGGAAAAAGTTGGGACAGACACCTGCCATTAGTTGAGTTTTCTTATAACAACAGTTATCACTCGAGCATTAAGACCGCCCCATTCGAGGCACTCTATGGACGAAAGTGTCGATCACCTCTTTGTTGGGCTGAAGTAGGGGATAGTCAGATTACTGGACCTGAGATCATCCAGGAAACTACAGAGAAGATAGCCCAGATTCGGAACCGATTGAAGATTGCGCGGGATCGACAAAAGAGTTATGCAGACATCCGACGGAAGGATTTGGAATTCCAAGAGGGAGATCAAGTGATGCTGAAAGTCTCGCCTTGGAAAGGCGTAATCCGTTTTGGAAAACGAGGAAAACTCAATCCTCGTTATATCGGACCATTCAAAATCACCAAAAGAATTGGCCCGGTAGCTTACCGACTCGATCTACCCCAGAGCTTAGTAACGTTCATAATACCTTCCACGTATCCAATCTTAAGAAATGTCTGGCTGATGAATCACTCGTGATACCCATGGACGAGCTGGAGATAGACGATAAGTTGAATTTCATTGAGCAACCGGTGGAAATAATGGACCGAGAAGTCAAGAAACTCAAGCACAGTCGAATTCCAATAATAAAGGTCCAATGGAACTCTAAACGAGGTCCTGAGTTTACTTGGGAACGCGAAGATCAATTCCGAGAGAAGTACCCCCAGCTGTTCTCAAAAGTCCAAGCAGAGGAGAACACGAGCTAATTTCGGGACGAAATTCCTTCAACAGGGGGAGACTGTAACAACTGGCCTAAAAATAAGGTATGAAACTCAAAAATTAAACTAATATAAAACTCGAATAATGAAATAATAAACTCGAATGAAGTTATATGAATCTCGAATCATATAATCAATAAACTCGAATGGTGTTGTATGAATCTCGATGAAAGAAGTAATAAACTCGAATAATGATGTAATGAAACTCGATTAGTAAAGATCTAAACTCGAATAACACTTTGATGAAACTCGAATAAAGAAACAATTTTCTCGGATGATGCAGTATAAAACTCGAATGATGAAGATACAAATCTCGATTTCTAAGGGATGAAACTCGAATAAAGAAGCAAGAAACTCGGGCAATGTTGTATAAAACTCGACTGTAGCTATATGAAACTCGAATGACAAAGGCATAAAACTCGATCAAAGTGTGATAAAACTCGGGCATAATGTTATAAAACTCGATTGACACTGCAACAAACTCGATTCACACTTGAATCGAGTTTAACATTCCAGAAATTTTTCTAAGTATGTATGTATAAATACGGTGATAATAAATGCTGCCACCTCTTTTGCACGCCTTTTTGTACTTTTATTAATATAAAAATTGAAAAGCCATACTACTTATCACTCTAAAAAGTAAGTTGTCCTTAAAGGACAACTAGCTTGTACTTTTGTATTATTATATTAATAAACAACATACAACATACAATCATAACAATCGGCCACACCTTTTTGATAAACACTCAACCGGTTTTACCTTTTCACTTTTCATCATCATAATTATTTTAAATTTCTTTATCATTAATTTAAATAACCGATTTTTCTTCTATAAATAGAAGACAAACCCATTTCACAAAAACACACCAACTCACAAACTCTCTCAAAACAAAATCGGCCAAAAATTCAAGCATTCTTCAACTTTTGTAAGTTTTTCTTATTTACTTTATTTTCCACCTTAAAAATTTATAAAACATGAAAAATTAAATATATTTACTAAAATATAATACTTTTCATTTACAACTCGGTTTTCATAATACTCGTGAAATTTTCCATGCAAAATATATGAATACCCTTTCATAATGATGCACATGCTCGTATATATATGTATGCATTTTCGTATATATATCAATACATATGTACATACGTATGCATGCATGCATCAAAATGCCCTTGGAAATAAACTACTTAAAATCATTTGTGTAAATCGGAATTAATACAACAAATTATATTTTTAAATAAATTACTCGAACATAACTACAAATCAGTATCAACATATAAAATCCTACGAAATTATTTATACATCACCCCCAAGTACATAAAATATTCAAACACGTATTATGATGATATTGACCCGAACTCGTAAAAATATTAGGACGAATCTCAACCATTCAAACAAGTGTTCAACTCAGATCCAAAAACATCATCAAAAATCAACAAGGTGAGTCTTCATAGTCCCATTTTTCACATTATTATGTTTTGGGATGAAATACATGCTTCGTTTTTATATGGACACAAAAACTTCTCGATTCTATTATGTATTACATATGTGATTTCCGCCCTTATATCATGAAATCGTTAGTTGCATTTGTTTGCAAGCGCGAATATATTGTGGATAGATCTATTGGGAGTCATGTCCCCCACTCGGGTTAGTTGTTTAGCTAACTGCGGGTGCATATATATTCAACACACGGTATTACGTATGGGAATACTGCTCGGGGCAAACTCATTCTAATTAAGCTTCGGTGACATGATGGTTTATGTAATACATCTCATAGAATTTATGATTTTATAAATTCAACACATCTGATAATGTCCATACAACTGGTCTTTTCGCGTAAACCTATGAACTCACCAACAATTTTTGTTGACGTATTTTAGTATGTATTTTCAGGTAATTAAGGCAAGTGTGCCTTCGGATACACCAACTTTCAAGCTTCCGCATTTCATGGAGTCGCATGCATATTTCGAAACTAACGGAGATTTGACTGCATTATTTTTGGACGCATTAATTATGTATCAGAATCTCTGTATTACGCGAACTTCATTCCTTTCATTTGTAAAACATTAATACATTTTTAAATTTTAATGATGTAATATTTCGAAAACGTCCATATAGTGGTCGTTCGTTATAATTATGGTTACGCTTCCGCACTCGTCACGTCTCGCTGCCAACCAAGGTAGCAGGGTGTGACAATTGAAGAGGAAGTATATGTGTGTCAACCTCCTGGTTTTGAAGACTACAAGTATCCAGACAGGGTGTACAAGCTAGACAAAGCTCTCTATGGTCTTCACCAAGCCCCCAGAGCATGGTATAACACACTGTCATCATATCTTCTACAGAATGGATTCAAGAGAGGCACTCTGGACAAAACACTCTTCACTAAATCCATCAAAGCTGAGATTCTACTTGTCCAAATCTATGTTGATGACATCATCTTTGGCTCAACTAATGATAGTTTGTGCAAAGAATTTGAGGCCCTAATGCACAAAAAGTTTCAAATGAGTTCAATGGGGGAACTCACATTCTTTCTAGGGCTGCAGGTTAAACAGAGGCCTACTCGTCTATTCATAAGTCAATCAAAGTATGTCAAATACATATTGGAAAATTTTGGCTATCAAGACACAAAGGTTGCAAGCACTCCAATGGATCCTCATAAACAGCTCCATACAGACAAAGATGGCATAGATGTGGATATTCATCTATACAGATCCCTTATAGGATCTCTCATGTATCTAACATCTTCAAGACCTGATATTATGTTTGCTGTCTGTGTGTGTGCTAGGTTTCGATGCTCTCCAAAGGATTCTCACTTGGTTGCTGTTAAGAGAATCTTTAGATATCTTAAAGGACAACCACATTTAGGTCTATGGTATCCTAAAGACTCTCCTTTTGAACTAACTGCTTATTCTGACAGTGACTATGGTGGATGCAACATTGACAGAAAATCCACAACTGGTGGATGTCAATACTTAGGAGCAAGACTGGTCTCTTGGCATTGCAAAAAGCAAACAACTGTCTCCACATCATCCACTGAAGCAGAATACGTAGCAGCTGCAAGCTGCTGCTCCCAGGTAATGTGGATTCAAAATCAGCTAAGAGACTATGGTATGAATTTCTTATCCACTCCTATTTATATTGACAATTCAAGTGCAATTAGCATTGTGCAAAACCCAGTGAAATTCCCAAAAAACCAAGCATATAGAAATCAGGTTTCACTTCATCAGAGATTGTAATGAAAAGAAGTTAATCCAAGTTACCAAAATACATACAGATGATCAGCTAGCTGATCTATTTACAAAACCTTTTGATGTGGGAAGGTTCACTTTCCTAATATCAAGTATTGGTATGGTAAACATGGATTAATTGGTTTTCATTATTATCGACTCAGTATGATAATTTAAGGGGGAGACACTGTTCCATTGAAAAGTTGCACAATTTTACACTAACAGCATGAGTATTTTCTCATGCTGCTAGTTCATTTTCTCGGACTGCTAGTTGTTTTCACTTGATCTGTCAAAGTGTGCAGGGTATTTGGGTAATTTCTCAAATGTGTGCGCGGGACCCAACCTTTTCGAAACCTTTAAAGGTCCCAGCTTCGTTCAGTTGTAACTACCAGTTACATATTCTTCTTCCACGGTCTCTTGCTTTCTCTCTGAACGAATCACACATTCTTCATTCAAACCCTAAACCATCGTTTCTTCATCAATGGAGTTTGTAAAAGAGAATAACTGCCTTCCATACACCCTAAAACACTCTGAACTTCAACCGTTTCATGCAATGATGGATTTCCTCAGGCACTCCCATATTCATTATGCCCTAACCATAAACCCTACTATATACATCTCCCATATAGAACAGTTTTGGAACCATGCATCTGTTCAAACCATCAATGGAGTGCCTACCCTCCTTTCCAAGATTGATGGAACTGATATCCATATCACTGAGGAATCCATCCGACATCACTTGCATCTTCAAGATGCCTCAGGTATGACCGACCTATCCCTTCAAGCTTTACATTTTGGTCTTCAAAATATTGGTTATAGGGGCCCTGCTGATTCTTTTACTTTTCTTAAGGCACATTTTTCTCCTAAATGGAAATACCTTGTGCACATTATTCAGCAATGTTTAAGCCCCAAAAGAACTGGTTGGTCTGAGTTTTCTTCAAATATTGCCACTGCCTTAGTGTGCTTTTCTACTGGCCAACAGTTCAATTTTTCTAACATGATTTTTCTAGGGATGTTAAGGCATCATTCCCTAAAGAATGAGAAATTTTTGATGTATCCTAGGTTTTTGGCAGAAATTATTGCACACACCTGCACATCTTCACATTTACATAAACGGATACATGTTTCCCATAGGCACTCACTGTCTTCAATCAAAAGGCATTTAAAGCCAAGTGCCAATTTTGTAAGTATAGATGTTCCATTGCCTTCTGCAATGATGAACATCATTCAACGAAACAGAGGAGAGGGTCTTGAGCAGGCTCAGCCTAACATTACTGCTACAACCCCAAGACCCCAAGCCACTCCTCATGATACAAATATTCCCTCTGATCCTTTTGTACAGCCAAAACGCCCACTCAGAAACATATACAAAAGAAAAAGGGGACCAGGAGCTCCTTCCTCCTCCTCCCATCAACAAGAGCCATATATCCCTGTGCAGGAGGACACTTCTGCACAGAATATCCAAAGGGAACCAATTGAGGAAACTCCCATCCTCACTCAGGAGGTGAACATCTCTTCAGAGATGGTTCATATGGGTTCTGTGGCTGGCACTACTGATGTCTCTGCACAAGAGGCACATGACAGTGCCAACATAGCTAAGACCACGCCCATGGCAACAACAAGTGTGCAAACACAAGCTGGAAGTCCCCAGAACCAAGAAAAGAGGGGCCCAGAAGTTTCTACCTCTGGTCTTAATGTCAGTGATAGATCACAAGCACCTCAGGTGTTCTCTGATCTTGAGGCTAGTCTGCAACAAATGCTCTTAACGGATCCCAGACTCAAACCTGTTGTAGCTATGTTGGACCATCAAATGTCCATCATTGCTGCACAGGGGGCTCAAATTTTTGCTCTCAAGCAGGCAGATGCTGCTCAAAATAAGCGAATGGATTATCTTCACAAGGGGTTCACCCTCTGTGGAAATAAAATTATGAAATTAAAGCAGATGATTCAAACCCAAGGGGCAAAGGTTGTAGGTCCTTCTGACCAAACCAATGCTTCCAAAAAGGGGGAGAATCAGGAGGTTCCCACATCAGTCCAAGCAGCTCCAACAACAACAGTCCAAGCAGCACCAACAGTTCCAGTTTCTAGGCTAGCAGTCCCAACAACTTCTCAAGCTGTTAGCCTAGAAACTCAAGTTGTTCCTTCAAAACCCACTAGAGTTGTGATCAGAGAAGGAATTCAAGCTCCATCAAGCACAGTCCAAGCTACAACATCTGCTACAAAAGACAAGGGCAAGGGCATTCTCATTGAGTCTCCAAAGCATAAATTTTCCTCTAAAGAAGCCCAAACCCTAATGGATGATGATGAGACTTTAGGTGATTACTTAAAGGAGTTTGTGGTTAAGAAAGGAGCTATGAAGAGAAAAATGCCAACAGGGCACACCAAGGCTGAGCACAGAAGATTCTTAATCAATTTTGCCTTTGCAGCAGGTATTCCAAAGAAAATGGCTCAGTCCATGTCTACTGAAAGGCTGCAGGAGATTCATGATAAGGAGATGGACAAAAGACAGAGAACACAAGTCTCTCCAGAAGCTCAACCATCCCAAGAAGTCCAACCAACAACCCAATCAGTCAAAACTGAAGCTGGTGCCAGTGCACCTACTCCCACTGATCAAGCAGTTGTCCCTATTCCTTCATCGGTTAAGAGAGTGCTCTTTGAGCAACAACTACAAAAGGCTATGGAGATAGAGAAGCTGATTGATCAGCATGATTTTACAAAGCCTCAAATCAACTACTGGTTTGCTAAATCATTGGATGAAAGAGATTTAAGGGTCAAGTTTGTAATAAGAAGAGAGTCTGGACCAGAAGAAGAGTTTGATACATTCTGGCAAATGGTTCATAAGCTGACCAGGGATGAACTGATAAAGATGTACAACATAGGATCTGTATCTCAAGTTAGATCTGCTCTTCCACAAGTAAAACAACTCATCAGAGATCTAAGTTCAGTTGCTGATCCTGAATTTGCAAAAGAAGAAATAGAAGACGCTGAGAAGAAAAGGAAAAAGGTCAAGGAAGTTCATATTTTTGTCAAATCCAGAACTTACAGAATCAAATTCACAGATGGGTTTGGTATTTTCTTAAATCTCGAGTTTTATAATTTTTCAAAAGATATGCTGCTCCAAATAAAATCAGTTAGGATATATTGTGATAAAGAAGAGATGAAGAGAGAATTTTTGAAGGCTATAGATCATAAACTTGCACAGTTGTGAGTTTTTGAAAGCCTTGATTTGTAAATAACAGTTTACTTTTTCATTTCCATTTTTGTATAGAACTTAAAGTCTTGTGCAAAGAATTTAAGTTAGGGGGAGATTGTTGGGAAATAGTTTCAGTATGTTCAAACTGTTAGTTAGACTTCTCAGACTGTTAGTAGATTTTACATGTAAATACAAAGTTCATGCTGCTAGTTGAAGAAACTCGAGCTGCCAGTGTAAAAGTTCAAGCTGCCAGAGCAAAACAACTCAAGCTGCTCAGTTCATGCTGTCAAGAGATTCAAGCTGCTCAACAGTTTCATAAACAGAAAGTGCTGATTTTCAGGAAAGATATCTACACGAAGATTCCAGCATATCTACTATCAGAGAAGTCATAGTCCTTCAAGGAAACAAGTCCAAAAAGCAATATAAATAGACAGAATAGGTTTTCTATTGTATAGAAGTTTTCTGCATATTTTTGAGTCTGTAATTGCTTCATTGGTTAAGTTTTCTTAAGCCTCTAAGGTTGTAAAACCCTAAGAACAGTCTGTGTTCTTCGTCTAATCAAACAGATTAGAGGTGATTGTAATCATTGAATTCAGCAATACAAACAGTCTTGATTACTTCTTATGTTTTATGCTTCATTGGTTCTGAAAGTTTTTGTTAAAATAATTAAGTGTTATTCCGCAAACTTCTTAATTAAACTTTGATTCAAAGCAAGATTATTGATTTATACTGTGATAAATTTCAAATCAGTTAATCTTGGTTATTCAGTTTTAGATCCTGACATACTGAGGTCAGGTTACTTTGGATTTCGCATCCCATTTAGTTAGACTAACAACTGAAAGCGTGATCTATCAAAGGCTTTTGTGAACAGATCCGCAAAGTTGTCTTTTACCAACTTAGTTATCCCAACTAACACACTTCACCCTTTTCCCGTAAGAATTCTCAACTTGGTCTAAGGACCCAATCAGCGTGCCTGCTGTTTCGTCCTTTGTACCCTTGTCCTGTGTCAAGAGCCACCGCTATCCATATACCATTTGTTATTAGGAACTGTAGTTAACTCCTGCACACTAAACTAAACAAGTTAGTTAGCACGGGGAACCTAAGTCATGACTGAATTGGTAGTACCGTTCTCATCCACAAACTTAAATTCTTTCAAATACACATCTCTCCTTTCAGGTGAGTGATTAACATCCACTCTCGGCCTTTGGGTTGGTCTTTTCTGTTCATCCCTTGAATAATTTCTGTTATAGTTCATCTCAATTTGATAATTCTGGGCTCTACCTAGTGTCTGATGTCTATTAGGAGTATGAAACCTAACTGGAGTGTGACTCCTCTTAGGTGTATTATTCCTAACGATGGATTGGGTGCCAGACCTTGATTGACTTGAGTATCGATTTGGTGAATTATTCCTAAGTCCTTCATTTTGTATGAGAGACACCGGTGGTTGTCGACTACCTAATCGTGACAGCACGCTAGAGTTCTTCTCAGAAATTTGAGAACTACTGCTGCTCGTATCACTAGGCATTGATTTTAAGGTTTGCTGTTCTTGTTTCCCTATGTTTGTTGAAGACTCTGGCTTCTTATAGGGACAACCTGAAGCAACATGTCCTTTCTCATGACACTTAAAGCAAGACATCTTGTCAATAGATTTCTTATAGGCACTCATTGACTTAGGTGTCTCATTAATGTCCTGTTTGTTTGTATCAACAGTTGTGTTCAACTCCTCTTTGTTATTATTAATTACGGTCTTAGCTTCTTCTAGTTTTGGCTTACAACTAGACTACACAAACTGTACCGTTTTCCTAACCTGAGGAGTAGTTGATGATACTTTAGTAGACTCAGTTACCTTCACTTCCTATGATTTAACCGTTTCCTTGGTCTCATCCTGAGGAGTAGGTACATAGTTGTTATTAGCCTCAGCAACCTTAAACCTAGACTCAACTAATTCCATATCTTTAAGAGAGATCTCTTTGGTCAGTGACTCTACATGCTCATAAATTAGTTCATTCGGGACACTTTGTTCATTTAATTTGTCATTCAGAACTATTATATCTTGGGCATTAGCTTTCAGTTTAGACTTAAGATCCTCCTTAATGTCTAATAAACTAACATTATCTGATTTTAAGGATTGAATTTGAGCAGTCATAGATGAATGTGTTTCTAGCACTAAATTTAATTTATCATTCAAAGTAGTACATTAGACACATAAATCTTGAAAAGTAGAAAAGTTCAGAGTTACCTTTTTCTGATCAGATTCGATGTTGGCCATCTGAGCTGCAAACTCCAAAGTAGTCAGCTCCTCAGTAATCTCCAGTAGCAAAGGATCTGAATCAGACTGCTGGGTATCCTTCTTCTTTTCCTCATCTGCTCCACCATCACTTTCTGTCACTTCGACCATGAAAGCTCTAGTGGTCGCCTCTGGATGTGTATTCCAATCATATGTGCCATCTAACTATTTGTTAGACGCCACATTAGTAAGTAAACCAGCCACTGAATCCTGATTCCCTGATCTCTGATTCCCTTAACTAGTTGAATACTGACGTCCCGAGTTTTGATGATTATCCATCTTAGGTCTTTGACACTCTCTCGCAAAGTGTCCCAACCCCTGATAGTTATAGCACTTGACCTTTGATTTATCGAACCTACATTGTTCACACTAAGATTTCTTCCAGTTCTTCTCACGAACTTCTTCAATCTCTGTGTGACCATGGCCAGTTGCCATTGTAGGTCCATTTGCTACAAATCATCCGGATCAACCTGATCATAATCTTCTTCCCATAGAGCTGGATCGTTTATTTTCCCTTGAATACAATTCCCATAAGCTGCTACAAACGATGCTAGAAGCTTCAGTTGCTCCTCTGTAGTTTTAGCACTCATTGGCATTTTTTGTGTATCCCTGAGATGATGATCCTGAAGTAAATGCATGTGGCTGATCATCCGGATTTGAAAAACCCAGAAAGGCCCTACCATAAGATTCTTCTGCTTCTCTTGGTATGCCCACTTGTTCTTTAGAATAGAACGCGATAGCTTCAGACTTAGGTACACTAGAGGTAGATGATTTAGATTTACCGAAGTACATTTCAGGATCTTGTATTCGATCATACTCCATCTCCTTCTTCTGTATCTTAAAGTTATAAGCTCTCAGTGTCCCAATAACTTCTTCAAGAGTAAGAGTGTCCAACTTATCTTGATCACGCTTGATCAAAGTCGTTTACATCTCCCACTTAGTCGGTAACACGTCTAGAAGTTTGTCGATCTTTTCTGATTCTTGATGATCAACCCTGTTGTTATCAAGCTCGGTCAACAAATGATAGAACCTTGTGATTATCTCATCAAGTTCTCGTTCTTCAGACCCTTAAAGATCACAAACTGTTGTTTTATCAACTCAGTTCTCCGCTTTCTCACTATTGGATTTCCCTCATACCTTTTCTCGAGAGCTTCCCAGAACTCTTTAGAAGTTCTGTGATGCTTAAACGTATGTAGAATCTCTAACGGTAAAGCCATTTTGATAGAAGACAGAGCCCGATTTTCAACTTCATGAGTTTTCTTATCCTCATCTTTCATATGTTGATAGAATAGAACTTTCATCCTGCCCTTGAGCTCTTGTGTAGGGGGAACATACCCTTCATCTATGCATATCCACATACGCATATCGTTAAAACGTGCAAAGTCTGCAAACCTATCCTTCCACCAGTAGTAGTCTTCAGTCTTCATAAGCTTAGGTGGTGAATTGGATTTGCCCACTTCGTGATCTATTTCCAAAAACTTGTGCAAGTTGGACATTCTCGATGACTTTTGGTTCACAAACTTTTTAAATAATTTTAGAAAATACTTTTATGTAAGTTCGTATGGACTTGTGTTAAGTTCGTACGAATTTATAACTAAATTCTTTTTTCCAAAATTAAGTTTGTTTTAAAAACAAGTTCGTGAACCCACGAGTTCGTGAATCCCTAGTTCGTCTGACAAGTTCGTTCCAGTCAAGTTCGTGAAACCCTAATATCCTGACAAGTCCGTGCGCCGCAAGTTCGTGGAGGAGCTTATTCTGACAAGTTCGTGATGCCCTAATTTTCCTCCTAAGTTTGTGCGCCGCAAGTTCGTGCAACAGCCCAAACTTCGAATTTTTCAAAAATTCGTATTAAATCAATGTTTTTAAGGCTAAAAACAACGAATTCCACTGAAAAGATGAACTAAGATGATTGTAGGCTTGACGAACTGCTCAAAACACAGTAAAAAATTCAAGAAAAATGTGATTTATCCGTAAAAACGCCAAGAAACCTATGAATGTTCAACGAAACACGAAGAACATTCAATTAAATTCTCTGATACCAGTTATAAGGTCCACCCTCTACGGATCCAATCAAGGCGTGACGGCGTCAAACGAGTGCGGAATATCACACGGAAACACGGAGCCGAACAAGATGCTAGCCGATAGAATATCAACCCTATACGATGTATTGCTCCTTAAGACTCTGAAACGCTCTCTTAGTTTGTCTGAATGCTTTGATCAAGCTCTAAGAGTGTAAATCTCGAAGTCTTTCTCCTCCAGCTCTCATAATCGTCTGCAGTACGATTCTCTGAGCACTAGAAGTCTTGCTGAATTCACAGTGATAAGTTCATGATATAACCCTTAAGTTCGTGCATGGCCCAAGCCCACGAACTTAAAAGTTCAAGCCCATGCAGATAAGTTCGTATGAACTTATCAGGGCTAAGTTCGTACAAACTTGTCAGCCATAAGTTCATACGAACTTATTTGCCATAAGTTCGTAGCCTCATGAACTTATCCAACAATCATGAACTTATCATTCCATTGCATTAATAAGGCCCTATCTATTGCAATAGTCTATCAATAACAAAACTAGACTGTTGTCGTCACACTGGGTGTACCAACAGAGCTGCTTCAACCAGAGTTCGATTCCGTCATTCTACGACTCCGTTCTGTTGAGGAGTTCAGGCAACAGAATATTGGTGGGTGATACCAACGGAATCTAGGAATTCGGTTAACTCCTTGTTTTTGAACTCAGTTTCGTTGTCCGTTCAGATGGTTTGGGCTTGAAGTTGGAGGTTGGCTTGGGTCTGCTTCAGAAACGAGATGATCAATTCTGGCGTCTCGTCTTTCGTGCGTAGGGACTTTACCCAAGTGTGGCATGAGAAATCGTCGACCATCACCAGTATATACTACTTGACATTGATGCTCTGAATGCGCATCAGACCACAAAAATCCATGTTGATGAGCTCTAGAGGTTGTGTAGTGTTGGGGACTGGCTTCGATTTGTGTGAGGCTTTCTTAATCTTACTTTTTCAAAGGCAGCACACAGTTGATCTTTGTCGAACTTTAGTTCCAGTAGACCTCGGACGAGTTTGTCTGATACGAGCTTGGTTATGTTCTTGAAATTCAGATGAGAGAATCTCTTGTTCCATAACCAAGACTGTGGAGATGAGGCCTTGGGCAGTAGACAGATTGTCATGTTGACCATGACTTTTTAAAGGTCGATGGTGTATAGTTTGGACCGTCGAGTGCCGGCGAGTATCTCCTTACCTGTTGGAGTTCGAATACTGCATCGTGTAGCTTTCAAGGATACCTCAAGTCCTTTATCACAAAGTTGACCAATACTAAAGAGTTTGTGGCCAAGACCTTGGATACAGGAGACTTGAGTAATCTTTAGATTTTCCATTTTGAGATCCCCAAAGCCACAGATTCGGGCTATGCCGTTGTTGCCCAATTTCACCGAACCACCATCAGATGACGAGTAGTTGGACAGAAGATCTTGTCGGCCAGTCATATGTCGTGACCATCCGGAGTCTAGGATCCACACACTGTTTGCCTGAAATCAAAGGTCAGATCATTGTGTGAATATTTTAGGAGCGGGTTTTGAACTGGGTGTTCAAAAACCATTGAAGAACGGGTCCTAATCTGAGGTGATTAGAAACCAATGTCTGCAAGACAGTTAAGTGACCCTTGGTACCCAAATTGTATGGAATTTGAGTCCAAATGAATTAGCGTTTATGGTAGGGTTCTTAATGGGAGAACCACCATGGGTCTTAGATATAGTACACTTAATGTCGTTGTTTGTAGTATTGCAATTTTTAGGGATCCAGATAGACTTATATATAATAGGTCTGTTAGATTCCTTTTTAACCTTTCGTTTAGGTTTGCGGCGGCGACTATGTTTAAGTATATGAGCATAATTTAACAATGTAGGTCTAGACAAACTTTGTGGTGTTTTGGACAAATTAAACAACTGATCAAATGAATATGCATTAATCGGAATAGCGTTCAAACCATTACAAGCATTCAAAATAGTACTAGTATGTAAATCATCCACATGTTTGTCTTTTATTACATTGAAAATTAAAGACTTTGAAGAATTAAAAACTGCTCCTAGACTCTTGACTGTAGGTGCCGTCTTTTGAGGTGTGCTCTTTGGTCTTACTCGATTTTCTGAAATGAAACGAACATGTTTGTTAGCTTTTGCAGATTTAGAGTTACTAGATTGTGTGTGGGATTTCTGTTTCCGAGAATTCTGTTTGCCTTTATAGCTAGAAGTAGTAGAATTTTCGAGAACAGTATTGGAAGTGTTGCCAACATGTTCTGATATAGGTACGATCACCAGGGCTTTGCCTTTCTTTACTTCTAAGAGATGTTTTCTTATATTTGAGTTTGTGTCGCTGGCTAGACTTGATATTATAGCCTTAGAGTTGTTAGTGACGAAAACTTGTTTTACTAAACTATGTTGATTAGGAACAAGTTGAGATTCCAGACCCTACACTGTGGCTAGAAGCTGATCTCGTTCTTTGTCAAATGAGTTGGCGTCAAGTTTGAAATTTTGTTCTCGAACTGAAAACTGTTGTCTTGCCTCATTAAACTCATTCTCTTTTCTTAAAAAATTGTTTCTGTCTGAAGCAAACAACTCTTTGGATTCTTTTAACTTTAACTCAAGGTCATGGAATTTGTCAACATTCAGTGAAGTGTTAGCCATAGAAGAATTAAGTCAAGCAATTTCGGCTTCTAGATCTGATATTTTCTGTGTAAAAGCTTTCCGTTCTTGCTTAAAATCTCGAGTTGTATTTTCCAATTTCTGCTTTAGATCAGAAGCCTGATGTTCTAGAACAGAATATGGTACATATTTACGAGGTTTTGGCAGGTTCGGATCAAGTAGGATCTTTTTTGGTTCAACAAATTCATCTTCTCGAAATGTTTTATCTAATTTTCCTTGAAGTGAATCGTAATTTAACCAATTATAAACAAATTTAATTTCTTTTATATCAGGTCTTGCTCGTTTTTCTTCTTCTTCGGTTAGCACTTCTGATAGGTCTATTTGATAAGGAATTTTAAAACTGCAACCTAGAGTCTCGATATCATATAAAGTATCATGTTGTATGTTAGTCTATTTCTTCCATGACTCTAGGACCAGTAAGACCTAACTCATCTTTAGACTTCAACTTTATAGGTTTATACATATTTATAATTTGATCAGTTTGACCACGTTTGTAAAACCAATCTTCCATGTCTTTGAGTTGTTTGTTTAACTGTGTTTTCTCAGCCAGGACACAATGATAGTTGTAATCTATGTGGGAGTTTTCAGCTTTTAGCACTTGATGATCGTATTCTAATTTTGCCAGTTTGGTAGTTACTTCCATTGTTACAGTATTAGTCTTAGACACTTGATCTTGTAAATCTAAATGTTTGTTTGCAAATCAGTCGATTCATTTCGAGCATCCCGAAGGGCATTTTGACAAACCTTTAGCTTTTTGGCCTCTTTACGCAAAACAGTTAGTTCAACAAGGAATTCTTCGGGAAAAGAATGTACCTCTTTATTTGTTGAGGGAGATGCTCTACTGTAACTTGCATCTTGAGCCATCAGTGAGACTTCAGGGGCTGGAAGTGTATCTTCTGCTGGCTGAGTGTCGGCAATGAAACACATGGGATCTCCAACATCCTCTTCGTTGTCAGTATCTTCTAACCAGTGTTCATGTTCAGCGAACAGAGCTCTACCAGCATTCCTTTGCTTGGCGAGATTGTACTTTGTCTTGTAGTAGTTCTCATTCTTCTGCTTTTGAAGACGACATCCTCGAGCAAAGTGGCCCGGTTTACCACAGTTGAAGCATCCCTTCTCTTTGTCATCAGCTTTACCGTCCTCCTCCTTTGGCTTCTCGGCAACTTCCCTCTTGTCATCATACTTTTTACTATAGGCTTCTCGTCGAAGCTTGTTGGATGATTTGGGAAACTTCATATGAAAGGCGTGAGTGAGTAATGAAATTTGCTTTTGAAGATCAGTAGCCTCAGGATCATTGTCGGCGTCATCGGTATCAGATTCAGAGGACTCAGACAGAATTTTGAGGAGTTTAGCTGCCGTAGAGGACTTAAGTTTCTTTTCTATGAGAAGAGAAAGGGTATCAGACGTAGTGGCTTCCTCAGGTTTCTTGGGTTCAAGCTTACTCTAGACTTCAGACTAATAAACTACGAGACTATTATAGAGATCATGTACGCTGATGTCATTTATCTCACGAATCAACCAGATGAATTGTTTCCATTTTGGTTTCAGAGAGTTCACAAACTTCCTATTCAGTTCTACTTGAGATTTGTTGACTCCGTTCTTTCGGAGTTTGTTCATCAGCATGCAGTATCGGTGATACGTGGTCTCCAGAGTCTCTCCATCTTTTGCGGATAAACATGTCATATATGTTTAACGCATTCGCTTCACGTTGCTTGGCATTCAGATCATTTCCTTGGATATGTCTCTCAATTTCTTCCCATATTTCTCGGGCAGTCTTAAAACTGTCTATGCTGATGTAGATTTCATACGGAACAACGTGGATGATGAATGAGTGAGCTATCCTATCAGCCTTCATCCGGTTGAGTTGATCAGGCGTGTGAGCTATCTTAGGAATTTCCTCGTTTCCGGAAGCAGCTCGAGGTGGTTGAGGTAAAGTGATTTGAGCTGGACCATTATAGATGAGTCTAGAATGTCATTAGCTAGCTCTTGACGTTCTATGAAATCGAGGAAGCAAGATTTCCACAGAGTGTAGTGTCCCCGATACAGAGTTGGAGGTCTAACGTCAGATCCCATAGCGAGAGTGTCGCGGTGCATGTTGAAATCTTCTTTGGACCGAGACTGGTAAGTGATTATATCCTTAATTGTGCAAACACACTAAGTGAGATTCTAGAAAATTCTAATTGATGTGAAGTGAACTCGCGGATGATGTTTTATCCGAGAGCTGTAACTCTCAGATGGAGTTGTGGAGGGGGAACTTAGAAAAATTTGAATCTGAATTGGGTTTGCTATGTGATCTGCAAGTAGGAACTTGCGGATGATGAGGATCCGCGAGTTGTAACTCGCGGGTGAAACAATAGTTGACAATTTTGTTAGGAAAATTTAGAGTGTATAGTGTGTGCTTTGTGATCCGTAAGTAGGAACTTGCAGATGTAGTGGTAAGTACTTAGGCAAAATAAGACTAGTAAGTATCAAGCAATGTTATTCGCAAGTTACAACTTGCGAATAAAGCATAATGCATAAAAACACTTAGAAAAATATATACAGGTAACACACAACTCATCTATATCCGAGAGTGTAACTCTCGGATGATGAACTATTCTTGAATTAATGCAATGAATTTTAACAGAAATTTAACATAGATCTGAATGATTTTTGAATCAAATATACTTTCTTTCACAAATTTGTGATTAAACAGTAAGATGTTCACCGGAAGGAATATAGTATCAAACGCGATTTAACCACAAACGGTTTAGAAATTTCGAATACAAAGATCAAACAGAGGTGTTCTTCGTAGAACACGAAGAACGTTAACAATTTTCAGGAAGAATGCATAATTTTTAAGCAAAAATTTTGAAAATCAGAAATTTATAAACACTTTAAAACCAATCATTTGGCTCTGATACCAATTGTAATTCCCATATTAGAATCATTTATTCAACTTTAAATAAGATTATCAATAATATCATAAATATGAAGAACACAATGAACAATATATGAATATTACGATGAACAGTAAGAATGTTCATAGATTAGATAAACCTTAATTGCTTTCCAATCTACGTACGTACAATCAGATGAATGGTTACAAATGAAAACCTAAAACAATCTATTTATAAGCAAGTAAATGGATCTAAACTATCCATACCCATGGGTTGACCTTTTGGTCTTTCATTTACAATGAACTTTGAAACCTTACAAAATGAACACAAAACTAAGTTTCATTTATCACAATATGAAGCCTGAAACTATCACAACTCTAGATCTAACAGCATTAGATTCTGATTTTTTTAGCGAGTCTTAGGTTTAAGATAAGAAACAATTTCTTAAAATTTCAAAGTCTAATTCAAAATACATTGGGAGAAATCGATGTTTAAAGTTTCAGATTTTATTTTTTTTTTCGAAACAGAGTTGTCGCCTTTGAAAATTCATAGAAAATATCTGTATATCCAATTGATATGATTTTTGGATATGTTGTGCGGATCATATACACGTTTGTTTTCCTAAAATTTTAGATTCTAATTTAAAAGATTGAGTGAGAAATCATGAAAAACCAGAAAGTTTTTTTCACTGTGTGTGTTCTTGGTGTTTTTAGTGCGTGTTGTTGATCAATTCTTGCTGAATTTGGTTGAATCCAGATATGTTGGATTCTGTTTTCGATGAGAAAACAAGTGTGATTAATTTTGTGGCTTAATTACAAGATTTCAACATTCAATTTGGTGATTTACTAATTTTTGTAGTTTAGGTGTTATTGAGTGTTCTTATATTTTATGTGATATAACCGCCACGTTTGATCCGATTGAATGTTAATTGTTTGCTAAAATTTTCTTTGTTAATTACTTTTGTAGATAATTTCGAATCCAACAACAATCTTCAAGTTCATGCAATTGATTTTCATAGTTCATACACTTGAATTTCAAAATCAAATCCAAGCTGTGAATTTTGATTTAATATTCTGAATTTCGAGTTATTAAGTGAATTTCGAGTTTCATTTCTTGAATCTCGAATCCAGAAGCCTAAATCTCGAATTATATTAGTTGAATCTTGAAGATAAAGTCTTAAATTTTGAGTTGTATAGGCTGAATTTCGATGTTCATAAGCTGGATCTTGATGTTCATAGGCTGACTTTCGAAGTATATCAACTGAATTTTGATGTTTATAGGCTAAGTTTCAAGTTATATAAGTTAAATTTCGAAGTTAAGAGACTAAAATTCGATGTTAAGAGTCTGAACTTCGAAGTTAATTGCTGAAATTCGAAGTTAATAGGCTAGGTTGAATCAAATTCTATTCATTATTCAAGGGAGAGATTTTATTCATAAGAAAGGAGAAAATCAGAGAAGAAGAGATATGAAGATCAGAGAGAGACAATGAAGAAGAATTTTTATATGAAGACTCAGATAAGAGAAGAGAAGAAAAGAGAAAAGATTTGAAGATCAAGTGTTTGAAATCTTGAAGATGTTTACATTGTTTAGATTTTCTTTGTAAAGTTCCTGTTTTGAACTTTGATTGAAAAAATTGATTTCATCTCTAAGGGGGAGATTGTTAGGAACATATATATAAAGATGAAAAGAATTATTATTGTAAGTATAGGGACTAGATTTGTCAATTCAAGAAATTTTAGTTTAGGAGTTTATAAAGAAATCTAAGGAATTTGTTTAGAGAATTTGCCATATTTCTTTCGTATTTCACATTGAGAACAAAGTTAATCATTTGACAAAAAGGAGATTTTGTGTTCAATGTTATGATTGACCTAGATCTGTTATTATCAGTTGGTATCAGAGCCTTGGGGATGAATCAATCTTAAAATATTATAGTGATTTATTATGATTTTTCACAGATTTATTGAGTTTTTTTCAAAAATATTCAAAAATCTGAAAAATCTTGTGTGGTTTTTGATTCCATAGGTGTTTGAGCTTCATTGACCAAAAAAATCTAATGAAAAACCACATAAAAAAGCAATGCATAATATATCATAAAAGTAATCAGACTAACTTGATGGAGGTGGATAAGCATTTGTTGTATTGAAAGCATATGTAATGAAAAAGAGTCATGTAAACGTGGTGTTAGGCACAAAAAGGTCTCAATCAAACCTGTTTTATATCATAGGGGGAGATTTCTAGTCAAACATGTTTGATACACTTAATGGGAGAATTAAGGCTTTTAAATTCCTTATTGAAACCTGATAAATGATTTGCAAAATCAGCATAAGCCTTTTTACACTGTTAAATTAGTTGTAACTTGGCAGATTGTCAAAGTTGTCCATAACAATTGGATAGGTTTGACAGAAACTGTCTATGCTGTTCATGTATGTTGAATAGTTTTGACTCAAGAAAGTGTTTAACTCTTTGTGACCAGAGCATGTTATTTGTGAACAGGTTTTAGACTTTATGTAATTAGTTTCCATGTCCTCATGCAAAGTCTTGAACGTAAATATCAGTATACAACTTAAGACAAAGTGGAAAATCAGAAACTGCAGTTCTGCCAAAGCTGTTCTGAAGCATGAAGATAAAGAGGATATCTGAAATGAGTGACAGACCATTTCTTATATCAAAATAGCATTACAATGAAGCGTGAACGTCTAAAGTTGACATTCTTCTTTAAGATAAAGCTGTGGTCGACAGAGACAAAAAGAAAAAGACAAAGATTCTGCAGCAAGTGGACAAAGCCTGATTTGTCAGACTTAAGCAGAAAAGTAATCTTGTCTTTTTGCAAGACATTCCCACTTTCTCTACGACCAATGAAGAAGATTCACTAAGATTCTGTGTGTGAGTATAAAGTAGAAGCTTCCAAGGAATTAGAGTAATCAAGAGAGACATCCATTAATTGAGAACGTGTGTTGCAAACGCAAAGTGTGCTTTTCATGCATGCCAGTTCTGCTATCAACTTAGAGTAAAATAGTTGAGTATGTCTAAGTTGTTCGACGTCAAAGCTGATCTGTGTGTGTCTTGTGTAAACAATGAGTGAACCTTAGTGTGTAAATTCATTGTAACTAGTCTGAGTGAGTCTTAGATTAGTTTATAGTCTGTTGTTTCAATTCTGTCATCTCAGTTTGGATCTTTCCGCAATCCAAACTAGTTTGTAATTTAAACAACTGTTCATATATACATACAAACGTTGAGAAAAAGTGTGATAAAGAATTAGTTGTATTCACCCCCCTCTACAGCTTGTCTAAACATACTTGGGAAACCTTTTGGGACCTACACATGGTAATACATCGCGAAAATCATTTGATACATTTTGTATATAACGAGGTCGACACGGACGGCTAGGGCAATGTAGCATTTCGTCAGGCGACACATTTACCGAGCGATGTGAATGGTTGGCCTTTTTAGGATACAACATGTTACTCGGTCGTGTTCTTAAACACGGTCGACCCGGACGTCGACTAGCAGTAGGTTACCCACAAGACGACAAGCCCAGTCCTTGTCTAGTAGATGACAATCAATTGTGCAATGCACCCGGATTATAAAAATTGTTTGTTATGTTGGTTAACGATTGACGGTTATGTGTGGATAAAGATGGATGTTGGATGCATGACATTGTAGTAGGTGCAATAAAATGAGCGCTATCATTCGACATTCTTGCTGTGAAAGGCTCAACCACATTGTTCGTTATGTTTGAGTTTTCATTATAACAAGAAAAATGGCATCCGCGCTTCGCAACGGAATGTAAAATGTCTTTATACTTAATTTAAAAAATGTTTATATTATATAAAATAAAAAAAATACTATAATTGATTAAATTTCTACAAAACTTATAATATAATATATTAATCAAATGTTACTATGTAAGAACATTTGATGATTGTTGAATAAATACATTTTAAAAGTTACTTTGTAAAAGTGTACACAAATATACCATTGAGGAGTTGTTAAATAAATATAGTTCGTAGATTTATGGTTGGACAACATTTTGCCTTGGTTTAGTCGTAAAGTATTGAATTTTTTTGGTATCATAAATTGTATGTTTATAAATATATTACTTTAAAATAATATAATAACATTAGCTACCGATCGTGAATTTCAATTGAGGATCATTTTATGCTTTCAATCTAAGTTTATAAATGGAAAGAATGTGATTGATCAACCAATTAAATAATAAAAAATTTGTCATTTTAAAAATAGTTGAGACGAAAAACAATTTTATGTTGGAATGTAGAAAAGAAGAAGGCGATCATAATGATATATTCGTTATTTCGTATAATATAATATATCAAATGTTATAACACAGAAAAAAACAATTATATATTATGTATGAAATAAAATAATTAGTTAGTTGTATATGTACCCACCTAACAAAAATAGTTCCGATGATATCAAATTTTATATGAGAATGTATATTAAAATAATGCGATCATAATAATATATTCAAATTTTAATAAAATATAATATATCATAGGTTATCACAAGAAAACAAAAATGTTATATATCATATATAAAGTAATAAAAAATTAGTTGTTTATCTAACAGCCAGCTAGTTTTACCATTCGGTGAACGAAAGGTTGCGATCGATTAATCAACTAAATAATAAAAAATTTTCATTTTAAAAAAGCTTAAGATGAAGTACAATTTTATATTAAAATGTAGTTTAAAGGAAAGTGATCATAACAACATAACAATTATATATTATATATAAAATCATATATTTAGGCAGCTGGATAAAACATAATATATCACAAGTTTTAGACATATTTAGACAAATTTTATATCAGAATGTAAACAAAAATAATACGATCGTAATAATATATTCGAATTTTAATAAAACATAATATATCACAAGTTATCACTTGAAAACAAAAATGTTATATAATATATATTAAATAATAAAATAAGTCAGCTGCTTACCTGACTGCTTGAGCTGCCTGACAGCCTACTTAAGTTAGCGTAAGGAAAACGCATTTTGGTAATTGTTATATATATAATTAGGACACATTGTAGCAAACTACATGGGAATAAAGCATATATTTATCAGGAAACTAATTAAAGTCGGTAACATATCGTGATATTACATGACATATCAATAACAATGTAATGGATAAACAATAACATAAATGGTTTAAATATAATAGATGACAACAGGGAAGACAATAACCTTACATAAAGAGTTATAATATACACAAGTAGTCTATTTGAACTTTGAAGCAAGGAGTTGAGAGTAATACTTACTAATGTAAATACTATTTGATTTTCAAACAAATATCGTAAAAATATACAATATGACATGTATTCCTTTAATGGGTCATATACCGGGCTAATATTTCATTAACTTACCGAATAACATATATATTAATATACGTTCAATCACCACAAAATATATAATTTTAGTTGGTTTGTATAACGACCATCAACATACACAATAACTATTAAAGTTTATATAATAATTTTAACATCAAGGGAAAAAAAAACCAATCCAACAAACATATATATTAATTTATTTTTTCTTAACCATGGAGTAGTATAATTATATGTAATACTCATAAATTTAAGGGTAACTGGGTAATGTTATGTTTGGCAAAATTAGCTTTTAGCTGGAGTTGGGGCTTTTAGCTGGTGCTTGTTACAGGGACCTTATACCTAGAGCTCGTAGCTATAGACTTTATTAATATATACATGTTTGATAATGTAGCTGGAGTTGTAGCTTTAAATGTAGGATGACGTTTAAGGACAAATATGTTTTTAAAATGTATTCTTAAAAAAATAAGATAAAGTGTATATTTGAAATTTTATATTCCATAAGCTCAAACTCATTACAAAAGCTACTTGGATTAGCTTCTCGTTTAAGAGCTCATAAGCTGATGAGAAAAATGTCACACGAATGCAGATTATGAGATCCAGCTTTTGAAAACATAAGCTCAAACTCTGATAAGCTTTCATAAGCTGCGTGCCAACCATAGCCTAAATAGTATATACATTTACGACGACCCATAATAAAATTCTACTACATGTTTCTACTTATGTACAAAGAATCATTTAAATTTATAACATATATAAATAACTTGCTATGTATTCAATTTTATATAAAATCATTACAGTATACACATTTGAATATTTCATAAATGGTTTCCATCTAAAGGTAGGTTAAAAGATCTTAAATATACCATATTGATTACCTTAAGTAAGAAAATGAAAGTCTGATCAATTCTATATTTGAAAGAAACTGTGTTCGACGAAATAATAAAAGAGATGAGGCAAGTCGATTTTTTGATAATCTATCATGAAAAACATTACAAAACATGTAACTTTTTTACTTTTAATTTGACATGGATCGACAAACACAAACATGTTCACAATACATATACATATGCATACAGCGCGCGCGCACACACACACACACACATATATATATACATGTAAATATGTACGTATAATATACATACATACATATACATATATTGTAGGTCCCAAAAGTTTTTCCCTAGTGTATTGTTCTAAGCTGTAGAGGGGGTGTGAATACAACAAATTAAAAATCAATACTCTTTTATCAATGTTTGTGTATATTATTAACAAGTGTTAATACAAGCTTGACTGCGGAAAGGTTCAACCTGAGATGACAGATACAACAGATTTTTAACTAATCTAAGACACACTCAGACTAGATACAATGAATACACTCACTGAGATGAACTCACTGTTTTACAAGACACAGATGGACAGCTTGAATAAGAATAGCTTGGACACATGTTACTGTTTTATTCTAGCAGACTCGCATGCATGAAAAACACACTTCAATGCACGATCTGAATTTCTCACTCTTGGTCTTCTCACAATTCTTAGGAGCTTCCCTTTATACTCTCACTGAGAATCTCAGTGAAGCTTCCTCATTGGACAGGGAGATAGTGGGATGTCTTTCAAAAAGACAAAACAACTAATCTGCACATTCTGATAAAGCAGACTTGTCGTCATGTGGCAGAATCTTTTTCTTTTTCTTTTTGTCTCTGTTGCAGAGGCCTTTAACTAAAAGAGGAATGTCAACTTTGAATCTTTCACCTTCTAGTAGGGCCATTTTGATATAAGAAATGGCATGTCACCCATTTCAGATATTCCTTTGTCTCCATGTAACAGAGCAGCGTAGGCAGCTTTTGCAGCTTCTGTTTTTCCACTTTGTCTTTGACTTTGTAACTGATCTTGTAGTCTAAAAGAATACATGAGGACATGGAAACATATTCCATAAAGTGTTTATCCTGTTCACAAAGAACAGAACACTTAGAATTTGTCCAAGCTACTCAACAGAATAGGGCAGCGTAGACAGTTTATGTCCAACCTGTTCAACAGAATGAACGGCGTGGGCAATCTGCCTTAGTTGCAACGCATGCAACAGGGTAAACAACTTTGACTTATATTGCAAATCACTTTTCAGGTTTGGATAAGGCATTAACAGGCCTTAAATTATACCTTTAAGTGCATCAAACAGGTTTGATTAAAAATCTCCCCCTAAGATGTAGAGCAGGTTTGACTGAGGCCTTTTTGTGCCTAACAATCTCCCCCTATTTGCAATAATCAGTCTAAGCTGACTTTATCAATAATCACTATATATTTTTACAATACACTTTGCTGAAATAAAATTACAACATTTGAGTAAAGTAAAGGATCAGTTTATATATATACTGATTTTGATTACAAAACAACATATGTTCTTACAAGAGTACAACTAATGTACTAATGTAGATTACAACTAATGTAAAGGAAAAGTTACAACTAATGTAACAAAGTACAAGTACATAAAACAAAAATTCAACATGTTGGACTGTTGATGGTGGGAGCAAGTAATGGCAAGCCTCTCCAACTGATGGACAACTTCCATTCTTCATCTACTCAAATAGTAGTGGACCTCCAAGCTGTGGAGCTTCTCCTTCAAACATTTGATCGAGCTCCTACCTTGTTTCTTCAATTTCCTCCATTTCAACCCTTAGGAATCTGAAGTTGGGATGTTGAAGCTCTCCACTTTCATGGAACCCTTTGAGCTGTTCCCAGATAGCTGCTCTCCATTTTACAGATATTCTAAAGGAGTTTGCAAGTCTAAAAGCAATAAGCTGCTTAAGACCAACCTTGTGTAAATCTGATGCTATCTGGAAACACTTTTTCTTTGTAAGGGGATCTACAAAAAATACCCCCAGCTCAGTTTCTTCAATCAGCTTGCCATACTCATGTTCCACTCCCCTGGGCAGGCTGTGATCTACTCCTTTGATTTCAGCGACTACATCACCTTGATCAATCATTATCAGGAGTTCTTCCAGCTCAGTATCCTTTCTCCGCCTCCTGGCCTTTATCTTGGGTTCAACCACTGAGGTACCCTTGATTTGTTCTTCTGTGATCAGGCCAAGATTCTTCACTCTCAATGTTTTGACATATGCCCTGATAGTCTTAGCAGTTTCAGACCTAGACTGGCTTAGGGCAAATGCCAATTCTACGCATTCTCTGAATCCCATTTGAGCAACATTAGTGTGTTGATATGCTTCCAGTTCTGGACCTTCAGCACATATTCTGGTTATCTGTAATTTCAATAGTTTGCCTTTCTTTGAAATGGGAACAACTTTGACAATGGTCTCCTTAGCAAGTCTTCTGTTTGCAACAACAAAGAACTTTTTCCTTGCCAAGTTTTCAAAGTGAATCTGGGCTCTTGCAGAGGAGGATGCTTGCTTAGGCTTGGTCACAGAGACCTGAGCACCCTGTTCCTTTTCTCCTTCCTTTTCAACCACTGACTCTTTGGCAGCCTGTAATAGTTTCCTTTGGACATCCAAGGAGGGCATTTTAGTTTTTATTGCCTCCTTGTATGCAAAGGCTTTTGCAGCTTTAGCAGAGGCTTCATCTGTCATTAGCTTTTCAAACGCTCGAAGTTGTTCTTCTTTGAATTCATAATAGGTCTCCATGGAGACACCCATTTCTTAGCTCCGGCCTTATCAAACTTCAGTTGAGCAGCTCTGAGATAGTCAGGGTCTACAGAGGCTTTCTTCTTCCGTTTAGCTGTTGTTGATGGAACAGCTTCAGGTTCCTCTTCCTCTTCTTCTTCTTGTTCTAGTATTAGATGTCTCCTTCTTCTTGACCTGTCCCCAGGAATGGATTCCTCCCCCTTAGATGGTGCAGGGTTTGGAGATCCATCCTGAATAGGCTAAGCAGCTTCAGTTGAATGGGAGACATCCACAATGGGACCTGTAGGACCTGTTTGTGAGGCACCTGCTGCTTGACCTATAGATGCTGATTTCTTCTTAGAAGGAGATGAAGATTTCTCCACCTTAGACTTGGTTTTTGAGGGAGATATCTTCTCCCCCTTTGAAGGAGATGACACATAGCCTTCAACACTTGGTCTGCCTGGAGAAACAAATTCGGCAGGCGTAGCAGTAGTTTTGGCAGCAGGTTTGGGGCCAACCAGACTATGCACTAAGAAAGCCAAGTTGTCCTTTACCTCTGCAAGTTGGGCAAGGTAGGTTTGAAGAGAGGTAGATTGGGAAGCAGCAAGAGAGGACAGCTTAGAGAGTGCTTCCCTGTCAGAAGTTGTGAACAGCAAACTTTGAAGCTGTGCAAGATGTAGTTCAAGAGAATCTTGCACATCATCAAGGTTTGATGACACAGAATTTGATAGTGAGACTATTAAAGTGTTTAAGCTGGCTAATTGAGAAGGAATGATAGTTGTGCAAGTGTTTAGGAGAGTGGACAGCTGTTGGGAGACAGCTGCTAGAGAGGACACAGAGTCCTGTAGAGTAGAAAAGATAGTGGAGAGGGTAGTGGAGATTGTTTGCAGTTGTGCAGTGAGTGCAAGCAGCTGTGAGGATTGATCAGCTTGACGTGGAGGGGTTGGAAAGGAAGTCTTGAACGAATCAAAAATCCCTTTAAGCTGTGCAGACACAGAGTCTGATATGATGGTTGGTAGGGAGGTCATGGAGTTTTCCAAAGAACCAACTTTGTTGGTCAGCAATGATAGCTGATCCGTCAAAGGAAGATCTTTGGGGGATGGAGGAGTATGTGTGGATTGCTTGGATTGTGTTGATGGAGAAGAATGAGGATGAGGCAGGTGTTTGAGGATTTGTGGGGGAAGGTAGGGATACTTTAGAGAGAAGTTCCATAGCCTGGTGGCATAGGTAAGATGGCCCAGTTTGGAAGGGTCATTAGATCCTTCAGCAGTGGCTATTTCTGCATCATGAGGAAAGATGGTAGGAGTTGGTGGCCTTTCAGATGCTGCTTGTGTTGCAACACCTTCGTCAAGACCTTGAGTGGTTCCCTCAGCAGTGCCTTGGTTTATAGGTATCTCTTCATGGGGAGTGAGGATGTGCATTTCAACATCAGCAGTGGTGAAACCTGCTGATGGAATTTGCATTTGCGGGGCAGCTTCACCAGAGGGATGGTCCATTCCCTGTGGTTCATCAGCATGAGGAGAGGGTACTTCAACAGCTGTTGGGTGTACAACAGCTGCATCACGAGGAGCAGAAGTTGGAGGCTGAACTGCTGGATGGTCTGTTCCAGCAGCTTTGGCACCTCGTGCAAACTCAGATGGTGTATGAGAAGTATGAGGTGGAGACTGTGTGGACTCAGTGTGGAGTGGAGTGGACTCTTGTCTTTCAATACCCTCAGCCTGTTAGGAGGCTGGGATAGTTGATGTGGTAGTGTCCTTATGTAAAACTGGTTCATGTTGGGAGGAACCAGGGGGTCTAGGCTGACTCTGGGTTGACTCAGGGTGGAGTGAAGCCTGCTCCAAAGATGCTGATCCTTCTCCCAAAATAGGAGAGGCAGCAGTGGTTGCTTCTTTTTCAACTGACTCCAGTTGAGAGGGGCCAAAGGGGCTAGGTTAGGTAGATGGTTTGTTCCTAGCTAAGGATTCTCTCCTTGAATATTGAGACATTGTGGGGGATTGAGGAGAAGTAGCAGGAAGTTGTGTATGGACTGGTGATGAGACTGGGTCAGAAACAGGGGGGGTTAACCTATTCCATGGTCTCATGTGCCACAGAGGCACCAGCCACAAAGGCATCAGGTTCAACAGATGAACCAGGGTAAGAAGTCTGCTCCCCCTCAGCCACTGAAGCTGATGGGGCAGACTTTGACTTAACTGTTTTAGCCTTCTTAAGGACAGGCTCAGCTTCAGTCGATTCCAGAGGCCTCTTGACAATTTAGGCCTGGATTTGGATTTTCGTTTGGGAGCAACCACCAGATCCACACTCACAGCAGAGGGTCCTTCCACCATGCCAAGTAACCTCTTCATTGGTGTAGAGAGATGAGGTTCATTTGGAAGAACTGGAGTGTAGAAAACTCTATTCCCAAATACTGGGAATGCAACAGTAAGTAATAGGGGTTGAGAGTTGTAGAGATGCTCACCACAAACATGTCTGAATATGAGGCTCAGAAACCTTGGATATCTTACAGTAGCTGGGCGTGTAACCTGCTGTACCAAGTTCCTTAAATTCAAAAAAATCCAACGAGCCATGTTCAGTGTAGTCCCATCCACAAGCTGTAGGATTATTGGGATTTCATCTCGGTTAAGCTGGTCAAAAGAACCGACTTTGCTGCTGAAGCACATTACCACTGAGGCAAATAGGAAGCTGTGGGTTGGTGATAGATCCCGTCTGAACAGAGTGGCTCCAACTTTGGGTTCTGCTACACCACAGAAGCGTAGCAGATTGCTCATCTGATCATTCTCAGGCTGTGGCTGGTCATATGTTTCAGCCACAGGAAGATGAAGGACTTCCTTGATGAGAGCAGTAGTTATCTCGATGGTCTGAGTCCCATTGAGAATGGTTCCCCTGATGGTTTTGGTTGTTGGATCATAAGCACAAGTGTACCAAAACTCATACACCATTTCCTGGTACATGACACAAGGAGATGCAGTCGCAGCGTAGTGTAGGGGTTGAACTTTCAGAAACTCTACCATGTTTTCATAACCTTTACCCACATAGTTTTTGGGAATGGTTAGATTTGCAATATAGTTTGTGGGTTTCAGGGTCAGCATCGTGGTAACAGAGGGGTGTTTCTCAACATCCTTACCGACGAACACTGGAAGCAAAGGGTTGTTTTGGTGAGCCATTTTTAGAGTAGTGGTATGAAGAGTACTAGACACTTAGTCGATTTAGGGTTCTTTGGGTAGTTATGGAAGCAGTAGAGGAAGAAGAAGAAGAAGAAACAGTAGAGGAGGTATTTATAGGATTCGAATGTGAGTGGGTAGGAGAGAGAAAGGTTTGGGCAGTTGATTTGAAATGTTCTTTTACGGAAAACGGAACGGTTGTCAGACCACTTGAACCTTGTTAGTCACTAACCCACGTTAACACACATTATCCATAGGTAATTAAGTTAAATAAATACAAAATTTAAGTAACTTAATTATGAAGAAAGGTAATTAAAACTGATGTTCTAAGCTGTTGTTCAAACCTATTATGAGCAGGTTTCATCACAAGCTGTTCATTCCTCAAGCTGTTCATTCAACCTGTGCAGCTATACAAGAACATGTTATGTTCAATAGTTGATCAGGTTACAAGACAATGTCTTGTATGACAGATAGAGAGAGTGAGCAGGTTAGAGGTTTGTTCAACAGAACATGTTTGAAGTGAAAACTGATTTAAACAAACCTGTTAAACGTCCAAGTTGTCCAAGCTTTCAGAAATTGGCTAAGTGTAGAACATGCATAGCTGTTCTATCTAAGCTATTATGAGAAACTTGAGCAGTTTGAGACATATGATGTCTTAGAGCATTAATGACACTTAGTCACTTTTATTTAACATGCCCAGCTTGCTTACAAGGTAATTAAACCTGTTTTCATCAAGTGGCTTGGTGAAAATGTCTACAAGCTGTTCATCTGTGGAAATAAAAATTACCTCCACATTACCTTTCTGGATGTGATCCCTGATAAAGTGATGTCTGACTTCTATATGCTTTGTTCTGGAATGAATTACTGGATTGTTGGAGATAGCTATGTGAAGACCACCCCTTACGGGGCAGTCCTCAGAGTCTAGGTCCCACATTATGCAATATGATATCAATCATACTAAGATAGGGTAATTAATTGCGGAATTAGAAATTACATGTACATACAGATTAGGATACAGATTACATATTTCAAATTAAAGTTCTAAAAGGGTAACATCTAATCTAATCATTACATCATAGAATCATATCAAATCTACCCAAAACCACAACATTTGCTGTCTTCCAATCAGTACCGAAAGGTTTTGTTGTGTAGTGGTCTATGATACTTCTGTCTTGATCGTTATTAGACCTAAGAGCTAGGTCCAGCAGGTGACTTTCCTTTGCTTTTTCCTGTAAAATTTATATAGTAGCAACTGTAAGCAATGCTTAGTGAGTTTATAGATTTTCAATATTAACATGCGTCAAGCGGATCATCAGTCTAGCGTGATATGTCTTGGCTGCCGCTACAGCCCTCATGATTGAGACATAGAATCATAGAATTGGATGATGTTCAGGCCACACTCACGCTTAAATCGTGGGGATCAGCCACATACTGGGCTAGCTACCAGTAAGTCAATATGGCGGAACATCGGAGGTCATTACCAAGTCCATAAGAACTGGTGAAATAACCAGGTCGAGAACAATAGACCATCAAGGCTAATCAAGCTGAATAAATCTATCAAGTGTCTGATCAATAGTGAAAGCTTATGTCATAGAAGTCATGATAGCAATGAATCATAAAGCAATATCTGAAGAAGTCTTAAATGCAGTATGAAATGATAATCAAATAGCTATCATGATCCACTGGGCAACACCGAACAATGGTGTGCACAGGTTTCAATCCAACTGATAAAATGATTGTCAATAAATCTAACATCAACAATATATCTCAACCGGAATTTAAACATGTTCAATCTGAATATCTATAACTCACAGGTCTGGGTCTTTATCAAACAGATATAAAAATCTGCCACCTGAGTTATCTCAGGGTTTTATCTTTGTCAATTCTGTTCTCTGTCAAATCAAGTCTTTGACCCGCTTTAAATCTTTTAAATCTTTGTCTTTATGTTCAGAATTTTAATGAACCTGTCCAGAATTATATCATATAAATCTCATGTCAATATCATCATCATTATCATGGAATTTCATCATCTTTTGGTCATTAAAATCTTTAATTCTATCTGATTCTGATAACTGATAATCTTATCAATCTTTCATTTAATTTATATTCTCTTGTTTCATTAAATCCTCAAAAGCTTTCTATATATATACATATTATATATATATATATATATATATAATCATTTATTTATTTAAAATATCAAATTATCATCATTTTAGGATTCGGACCAACCCGGATTCGGATCCATCCGAAATGGTAACCAATTCGGACCCAGCTGCATCCGAAACAACCATCCGAATTAGGATATCATGGAAACCGAATTTATGATTTATCCGAAGTGTAGAGTCCGAATCATGAGATCCGAAATAGTACCATCCGGATTCAGCTTTAGATCCGAATTAAGATCCGAATTGACACATCATCCTAATTCGGTCCTAACCGAATTCGGACCCATGACTTGTAAAAATTCCCAGAAAATGTTCTTGGTGTTCTTGAATATTTTCATACGGATTTTACATAAAATTCACAAAACCTATTTATATCCAACATGCACCTTAATATATTGATGTATTATGATTATTGGGTTGATTTTATACATTTTTCCCTATCAAAAACACTACAAATTAATCAAGATCATCCAAAAATGATCATTTTTGTCAAGAACATCTTTTTCATCAAAATTTCCGATTTCTACATAATTTGGATGAATTAATCACTGATTTTTGTTTCTATAATTTCAATACATCTAAATACATACTTTCTAACAAAATGATCTAACATGCATCATAATTTCATGTTTATAATTTGTGGGTATTCGGTTTTTCATAAAACCGAACCAAACATTGAAAATATGAAATTTAAGTAATGAATTACCTTAAATGCTTGTAATTTCTTGTTGTTGAATGTTTGTAGCAACTTGTACTTGATTAATTCTTCAATTTAATGCACTTTAATGGGTTTCTTGAAGAATTGTTGAGGATGCCGTATACTTAGAGAGAGATTAGAGAGAGAGTGGTTTGTGGGTTAATGATCTTAAATGATCATAATTTTAGTTTTTATATATTAATTTGATCAATTTTGCTATTTAACCCACTAAACTTTTGTATCTTACCTATCTTTTAAATTTAATCATCTATAATAATTCATAACATATATAAATAATTTAATTAAATAATTTCAAACTTAAATAAATTACATTATAAATAATGTAATAAAATTATATTATTATCTCGAAATCAATTATTACATGCTTGGCAAAAGTTAGGTTGTTACAGAATGGGCTCCACCACGCACAAACTTCGTCTCCGAAGTTAGCTATGTTCGAACAGACTTGGATATGTAGCTTTCATGACATCTCTGGATTCCCAAGACTGATGCGAACCTTTGTGGTGTTTCCACTGGACGAGCACCATCTGTATCTCTTTATTCCGAAGCTTTTTGGTCTTCGAGTCCAGAATACGTTCTGGCTCTTCAACCACGCGAAGCTTCTCATCAATTTGCAAGTTAACGTGTGGTATTTTAACTTCTCTTTCGTCTGCTAAGCTCTTTCTCGGATGACTGACATGGAATACAGGATGTATCCCAGATAAGTTCGCTGGCAGTTCAAGACGATAAGATTGGTTTCCAATCTTTTCAACAATCTTGAACGGACCGATGAATCTCGGAGCTAGCTTGTTTCTTTTAATAAACCACACCACATTCTTCATTGGAGATACATTCAGCATCACCCAATCGTTAACTGCAAAACTGATTGATCTGTGACGGTTATCATAGTATGACTTCTGCCTGCTTTGTGCTTCAAGAATATTCCTTCTGACAAGTTGAATCTTCTCATGAGTCAACTGTAGAAGGGCAGGTCCTGCTATTGGCGATTCACCTGTTTCGCGCCAACAGGTGGGAGTTCTGCACTTTCTTCCATATAAAGCTTCAAATGGAGCCATCTTGATCGTTGAATGATAACTGTTGTTATACGAGAATTCGACCAGTGGCAAGTGGTCATCCCAGTTACCACCTAGATCAAGAACGCAGGCACGAAGCATATCTTCGAGTGTTAGGATAGTACGCTCACTCTGGCCATCTGCGTTAGGATGATAAGCAGTACTCATAGAGATCCGAGTACCCATCCCGTCTTGTAGAGCTTTCCAGAATCTGGATGTGAAACGACTATCACGATCTGATACGATAGATTTCGGCACACCATGTCGAGAAATTACTTCTGTGATGTATATCTGTGCCAATCTATCGAGGGAGTATGTTTCTTTCATCGGTATGAAGTGAGCTGACTTCGTTAATCTATCCACGACTACCCAGATGGAGTCGTGTTGTCTTTTGGTTTTCGGCAGCTTCGTGATGAAGTCCATTGTTATATGCTCCCACTTCCATTCAGGAACTGGCAGTGGTTGCATATCCCCGAAGGGCTTCTGATGTTCTGCCTTTACCATCTGACAGACTCTGCAGCTTTCAACACATTTACCGATGTCTTTCTTCATTCCTGGCCACCAGTAGTCAGCTTTCAGATCGAAGTACATCTTTGAGCTGCCAGGATGAACAGATAATTTGGACTTATGAGCTTCAGATAGAAGAGTGCTGCGAATTGAACCATACTTAGGGACCCAGATTCGGTTTCCCTTGAGACAGTGAAGTCCCAAATGATTCAGAGTTAGAAATTGTAATTGCCCTTTAAGATTTTCAGAATCGAGATTCTCTTCTTTCAGTGCTTCAGCTTGAGCAACTCTGATGTCTTCAATAAGATCAGAAGAGAATATAACCGGAGTTAGGGCGTAGCAGCACTTTTCTGGATAACTTTTCTACTCAAAGCATCCGCGACAACATTAGCTTTGCCGGGACGATATAGGATCTCGCAATCATAGTCCTTGATAAGCTCCAAGGACCGTCGCTGTTTCATATTTAGATCCTTTTGAGTAAAAAGATGTTTGAGACTCTTGTGATCGGTGTAAAGCTGACACCGAGTCCCATATAGATAGTGACGCCAGATCTTCAGAGCATAGGTAACGGCAGCCAACTCAAGATCATGAGTTGGTGCACTTTTCTCGTAATCTTTTAATTGCCTTGAAGCATAAGCAATTACTTTTCCCCTTTGCATGAGAACACATCCTAGGCCAGTAGCAGATGCATCGCTGTAAACAACGAAATCGTCATTGCCTTCTGGCAAGGCTAGGATCGGCGCTTGAATAAGCTTTTACTTCAGAATGTCAAATGCCTCTTGCTGTTTATCGGACCAAATGAAAGGAGTATTCTTTCGTGTTAGCATCGTTAGAGGTACTGCAATCTTTGAGAAGTCCTTTATGAATCGCCGATAATAACCGGCCAATCCAAGGAAACTTCGGATTTCTGAGGCATTACGAGGCGTTTGCCATTTCTGAACGGCCTCGACTTTAGTAGGATCATCAGAAATCCCTTCGCCAGAAACAACATGGCCAAGGAACTGAATCTATAAGAATCAAAGTAGAAATTCAAGTTCTAATGTAAATCAAAGAATACTTAGGAAATAGCTCAAGACATATATAGAAATTATACCTGTCTGAGCCAAAACTCGCACTTAGAGAATTTTGCGTAGAGTCTTTCTTTTCTTAGTAACTCTAGCAATTGTCGTAGATGAATAGAATGATCAGTCTCCGTTTTGGAGTAAATCAGAATATCGTCTATGAATACGATAACTGACTTATCCAACATCGGTCTGCACACGCGATTCATGAGATCCATGAACGCCGCTGGTGCATTTGTCAAGCCAAACGGCATTACGAGAAATTCGTAATGACCATATCTTGTACGGAAGGCTGTCTTCGGAACATCCTCTTCTTTAACTTTCAATTGATAATACCCAGAACGAAGATTGATTTTTGAAAAGTAGCTGGCTCCTTGTAGCTGATCAAACAGATCATCGATTCTGGGCAGGGGATACTTGTTCTTTATTGTGACTTTGTTCAACTCGCGGTAATCAATGCACATTCGAAAAGTTCCGTCTTTCTTCTTAACGAATAAAACAGGTGCACCCCACGAAGATGAACTCGGTCGGATAAACCCCTTTTCCAACAGTTCTTGCAATTGCTTTGACATTTCCTGCATTTCTGCAGGTGCAAGCCTGTAAGGAGCTTTGGCAATAGGAGCCGCACCAGGAACCAACTCAATACTGAACTCGACTTGACGTTCCGGTGGCACTCCGGAAATGTCATCAGGAAAGACGTCTGGGAACTCGCAGACAATCAGAATATCAGACAGAGATTTCTTTTCAGAGTTGGATTCAGATAGAGCATAACACAGATAGGATTCACGACCCTTAGATACATATTTATGAGCTTTCTCTATAGAAATAAAGCAGTGAGCACCTTTATGCTTCTCGCCCTTGATCTCCAATACTCGGCCGTCTGAAGACTTGATTCTGATGATTCGTCGATTGCAGATGATTCTAGCCTCGTTATTCATTAACCAGTCCATGCCGATGATGACATCGAACTCTTTCAACGGAATAGGTATGAGGTCAAGATTGAACACAATATTATCAACAAGTAGAGTGCAGTTTCGATAAACAGAATCAGCCATAACATAGCTGTTACTGGTCGTCTCAATGTCAAGTACTACGGAAAGCTTCAATGGGGACTTATATAATCTTTGAGCAAAAGATGTCGATATGAAGGAACGACTAGCGCCAGAATCAAATAGTACGCGAGCAGGTATCATATTTAATAGAAACGTACCGGTGATTACGTCGAGTGTTTCTCTCGCCTCTTCAGCCGTTATCTGAAACGCATGTGTCCTTGTGGTTGGTGTTGCAGCAGAACTCTTTACTGTAGACCCTCCAGCCGACGACTGTGACTGATAACGTTGCCCGCTTCGACATTGGTACATAAAATGCCCTATTTTCCCGCACTTTGCACATCCACGTCCCTGCTGTGGGCATTCTTCACTGCTATGACCAATCATGTTGCACGCAAAACAAGTAACATCTTCTAGATTGCACAACCCCATGTGTGACTTTCTGCATCGCTTGCAGAATCGTGGCTCGTTCGTAAGGGAATAAACTTGAGCTTTCGGCTGTGAACTTTGCTGATGGAATTGCTGAGATTGTGACTTATTTGGCTTGAAAAATCTGCCAAATCTCTGTTTCCTTGGAGGAGACGGATTCGTCGGGTTAGTTGTTGGGGCGTAAAGCTGATCTCCGTACTCTAAGTAACCTCGCTCGATCTGTCTAGCTGCTTCTACCATTTCCAAGTAAGATTTGTATTTGATCGCGCTCATCGGATGTCGATATCTAGGATTGAGTCCTTCGCGAAATCTATTCATCTTTCTCTCCTCTGTAGCTACTTGATACGAGGAATAACCGCATAGTCGTGAGAATTCGTGTTCGTATTCGTCAACTGTCTTAGTTCCCTGAGTCAACTCCATCAGTTGAACCTCCATCTTATCTTGTTGGTCGATCGGACAGTATTTTGCATTGAACATATCTAGGAACTGGTTCCACTCTAGAGTCTGAATAATTTCATCACCGTATATGCTTCTCTGGGTTTTCCACCAGGCACGGGCAGCACCGACGAACAAAGCGGATGCATAGCTTACTTTCTTGGAGTCTAAGCAATCAGAAATTCTAAAGATCTCCTCGGTATGGCTGATCCAATCCATCGCCTGAATTGGATTTACTGTACCCTCAAAGTTCAGGGCACCGCTGGCTTTAAAATCTTTAAACTTGCAGCCTTTTGGCTGAGCAATTTGGGTTTCAGGATTTGTGTTATCAGAATCAGATTCGTCATTATTCTGGACTTGTTTATCTTTTCGCTTATTTCTTTTATCTTCACGTCTTTTAGCTTCGGCCTCATCTCTGGCCTGAAACTGTTCTTGCATTGTCTTATTTTGTTGCTCAGAGTGTTGGGCTAACAATTGTTGCATCATTTCAAACATTTGCTGTGGGGTCATGTTGTTTGGTATGTCACCTGATCCTGACATCTTTTCTGAAAATTAAAAGCATTCAACTATCAGTTTATAGACTTAGATCTATGTACCCTTTTTCCCATCCTAATAGTCTGTACATCCTATCTCAGTTCAAACCACCTAAATGATTGATACATATGTATTGCTTCAGTTTGAGACCAAGTATACTCACGTAATACTTGATTCACTCAAACTATGGTCTCTGATACCATCCTGTGAAGACCACCCCTTACGGGGCAGTCCTCAGAGTCTAGGTCCCACATTATGCAATATGATATCAATCATACTAAGATAGGGTAATTAATTGCGGAATTAGAAATTACATGTACATACAGATTAGGATACAAATTACATATTTCAAATTAAAGTTATAAAGGGTAACATCTAATCTAATCATTACATCATAGAATCATATCAAATCTACCCAAAACCACAACATTTGCTGTCTTCCAATCAGTACCGAAAGGTTTTGTTGTGTAGTGGTCTATGATACTTCTGTCTTGATCGTTATTAGACCTAAGAGCTAGGTCCAGCAGGTGACTTTCCTTTGCTTTTTCCTGTAAAATTTATATAGTAGCAACTGTAAGCAATGCTTAGTGAGTTTATAGATTTTCAATATTAACATGCGTGTCAAGCGGATCATCAGTCTAGCGTGATATGTCTTGGCTGCCGCTACAGCCCTCATGATTGAGACATAGAATCATGGAATTGGATGATGTTCAGGCCACACTCACGCTTAAATCGTGGGGATCAGCCACATACTGGGCTAGCTACCAGTAAGTCAATATGGCGGAACATCGGAGGTCATTACCAAGTCCATAAGAACTGGTGAAATAGCCAGGTCTAGATCAATAGACCATCAAGGCTAATCAAGCTGAATAAATCTATCAAGTGTCTGATCAATAGTGAAAGCTTATGTCATAGAAGTCATGATAGCAGTGAATCATAAAGCAATATATGAAGAAGTCTTAAATGTCGTATGAAATGATAATCAAATAGCTATCATGATCCACTGGGCAACACCGAACCATGGTGTGCACAGGTTTCAATCCAGCTGATAAAATGAATGTCAATAAATCTAACATCAACAATATATCTGTTAGGCACAAAAAGGCCTCAGTCAAACCTGTTCTACATCTGAGGGGGAGATTTTATAATCAAACCTGTTGATGCATTTGAAGGTTGAATTTAAGGCCTGTTATATGCCTTATTGAAACCTGAAAATGATTTGCAATATCAGTCTAAAGCTGTTCTATATGTTGCATGTGTTGCAACTAAGACATTTGTTCCAAGCCGCTCGTTCTGCTGAACAGGCTGGACATAAACTGTCTACGCTGCTCTACAACTGTTGAGCAGCTTGGGATTTTTAAAGTGTTCGTTCTTGTGTGAACAAACCTGTTCTTTGGACCAAGGCTAAGACCCACTTTATGTAATTTGTTTTCCAGTCATCAATGTAATGTTTTTGACTAACAAGCCTCAGTTTTACAAAGTCGAACAAAAAGTGGCAAACAGAACTGCTCAACCTGCCCACGCTGTTCTGTTACAACTGAAACAAAAGGTTATTTGAAAAAGGGTGACAGACCTTTTTCTTATATCAAAATAGGCCTTTACAAGGAAGAAAGACGCAAAGTTGACATTCCTAAATTAGTTAAAGGCAATGCAACAGTAGACAAAGTAAAAAGACAAAAGTTCTGCACATATGAAGACAAGTCTGCTTTTCAGAAAGGTGCAGAAAAGGTTATGTTGTCTTTTCAACAAGACTTTTCCTTTTCATTCTGTCCAATGAAGATGTTTCTCTGAGATCCTCTAAGTGAGTATAAAAGGAAGCTTCTAAGGTCAGAAAGAGAGTGAAGAAAGCTAAGTGCTTAAACCAAGAGTGAACGTGCAAGTGTGATCTTCATGCATGCAAGTCTTCTGTAAAACAGCATCTGTGTGTCTAAGCTGTTTTACCTAAGCTGTTCCTTAAGTCTTGTAAACACAGTGAGTGCTTCTTAGTGAGTGTATTCACTGTATACTAGTTCGAGTCTGTCTTAGACTAGTAAGCATACTGTTGTATCTGTCATCTCAGCTTGAACTATTCCGCATTCAAGCTTGTTTGTAATTAACAAATTGTTGATAATACATAAAAACATTGAGAAAAGAGTGTGTAGTTTTTAAATTGCTGTATTCACCCCCCCTCTACAGATTATAACTATATACTTTGGGAACCTCTCGGGACCTACAACTGGTATAAGAGCAGTTTAGAGTGTGTGTCATTCTAGATCTCTCATTCTCCCAAGTTTCCATGGACAACAGTGCTGCAAATTCTTCTTACTATGACAATGGCTCTATGGGCAAGCCTCCAAAATTTAATCATTAAAACTTCTCTGGTTGGAAGTGCAGAATGATGCTCTACTTAGAGAATCTGGATGTACAACTGCCAGAGATAGTGATGGAGGGTCCCTATGTGCCAACCTCTGTTACTACTATAACTCCAGCGGTTGAAGGAGCTGCCCCTGAAATCAGGACCTTTGAGAAAGCTAAAGCTCAATGGTCTGATGAAGACAAGAGATTGGTGGCTCTGGATGCAAATGCCAGAAACAACCTGGTCATTTCTCTCTCTGATGATGTGTTCAAGCAGGTGGAGAAAATGAAGACAGCAAAGGAGATGTGGGATACTTTGTGTACCGTATATGATGGACCCACAATCACACTGGACAACAGGATCAACAATCTTGTTAGACAGTATGAACTCTTCTTTGCTAAACCAAAGGAGACTCTCACTGAAACCTACACCAGGTTCACTGCTCTAGTGAATGATCTCAAAGCTGTTGGGATCACCAAGGACAGTCTTACCCTGGTGAACAAATTTCTGGACATTTTACCTGAAGAGTGGAACTACTTCTCAACAATCCTAAGGAACTCAGGTACTATCAGAAGTATGGATCTAGTCAATCTGTATGGATCCTTACTGAATGATGAACAGTCAAGGCAACAAAAGAGAAATGCCTTGGATAATGTCCAGAAAAGGTGCAGCCTTTGGGCTAGTGTGAGCCGCCTGTAAATCAGGTGAATGATGTGTTCATTCAACTGATCTGCAGGCTGATGAAAAGGAGGAGGTGTCAGACGAAGAAGATGCCTGACAGATCTGCTGAACAAGATGATGAGCCAAATGATCGGCCATGCTTGTCAAAGGTTCAACAAGCAACGGTTGGAAGAAATATGCTGCACTGAGGCAAGTGCTGGCCAAACAGAAGGCATTTGACAAATACAAGCTGAGTGCTCAAGTGTGGCAAACTGGTCACATAGTGCTGGAACTTTGTGTGTCAAAGTGTTGGTCAGTCATCCAACCCACAAGACAAAAGGATGATGGCTATGGTTAAGCTACCTTATGGCCAGGCTAAGCTAAAGGAAATTGGAAACCTCTGTGTCTCCCATCGCCAAAAGGGCTCATGGCAGAGACATGTGACTGGGAGGAATCTGATTCATCATCTGATGAAGAAGATAATCAATGTCTGATGGCCAACACTGATGTCCCATCAACAAGCAGTTTCAAACAGGATATGGCTGAAGCTGAAGCCTTCAGCAGCTTAGAGAACTGGAATCCTACAATGATGTATAAGGTACAAAATTTTGTGGCTTACAGTTCTGAAGAAAGAGTTAAAATGTTTGAATATATGCTTGTTGATCTCAAAGCTGCTGTTGAGAAGCATGATGCTTTATTATCTGAAATCTCTAAGCTTAAAGCTGATTTTAAAACTAAATCCAGTAAACTGGACAGTTTCCATAAGTTGGAAACTGAGCTTGATGAATTAAAACACGTCAACTCCATTTTACTGGAAGAAAAGAGAGAAACAGATATAAAGCATGCCAAGCTTCACAGATAGTTGACTCTTGGTGCCAATCTGCACAAAAGGTCAAAAGGCCCCATGGTATAAGTCAACACGATTCCATGCCACAAATCCAAGCTATCTTGAGCGGGATCTTGACACAGCAGCTTCCCTTGTTGAGATAAGTAATTTGAACGCAGATTTATCCACTCTTGGTGAACTTCCCAATACCTTCCTCCAAAAATGTGAATGGTAAACTACTCTTCAACAAACAGGTTTTGTCAGGCCTCAAAATACTGACAGCTTGTGTGAACTCAGCCAAAAGCTGATTGTTGGAGTTTGTTCTCCAAAACAGCCTGCTAAGTTGCTTGCTAGACTCCACAAGCCCAAAAAGAAACGGAAACATTGTTTCAAACTGGAAGCTGTGGATGCTAACCTGTTGCCAAAACAGGTTCTGGTCCAAAGCTGTTGGTAAAAAAGCATGTTACTCCCTTTTGATGCTAAAAAACACTTTGAAAATAAGTTTTCAAAAAAGTAAGCAGCCTGTTTTCACCAAGGGTCTCAGTCTCAAGTTGAAACAAAATTGCTGTGATTTCACATAAGTTTTCAAACTCATTAGTTGTAAATTGTTTTCAATGCAAATAAGCCTTTCAAAACCAAACGCCAGTGAGTATGCTGCTAGGCCAGCATAAATCACAATCCAGTAGGGGCAAGGCCAAGCTATTGCTCAACTGAGACAAATGGGAATAAGTTTCCCAAACCTGTGGAAGCTCAAAAGCCAATCAAGCTTCCTGTCTTTGACATATGTCCTCCCAAAAAGAGGAAAGAAGAGACAGTCAAAGCTGTGGCTATTGAACTCTCCACACAAGCTGTTGATTCATCAAAGAATGCTAAACCTGCTGAAGGAATCAACAAAAACAGCTCAGAATGTGTTTCTGAAGGATCTTCTTCCAAAAATGCTAAAAAGAGAAAATGTTACAAATGTGGGAAGAAGACACATCTGGCCAAGGACTGTCCTGAATCTGAGGACATGAGGCCTGTTGACTCTGCTGTTTCCCTCACAGCTGTCACAAGCAGTGGTGGAAATGTCACAGTCATGGAGGATGGTATACAAGCTGATACCATTCAGATAGGGAATATTAGTGTGGACATTCCAAATCCATCAACAAATGTTGATGAAGTAGGAGAACTCATCTCTGTGATGAGTTCCTCTAAAAA